>JAHTLZ010000980.1:13267-23924 GCA_023846285.1 Phrynocephalus versicolor
CTAGTAGTGAACTGTAACTTCTTCAAAGATGTAATTGTGTATGTAGACTGCCAAGTAAATGAGTGAGATTGACTCACAACAGCACAACAACCAAACTAGTAAAAGGGGTGTGCCAATCTGCTGGCACACAACTTTCACAATGCACAGGGCAAATAACTAAAGTGAGTTCTTCTAGATGTAATTGTAAAAAAATATTCTATAGAGGTGGGTGCCCTTCAACAAATATGTTTGTTTGAGTGCCTGACTGCAAATAAAATGAGGTGTTGGACAAGTGAAAGAGTAAGTATAAGTAAGCAAAATGTAATTGTAAAATTTTCTATAGAGGATGGTGCCCTTGCCTTGTTGCCAAATGCCAACAAATGTGTTTGAGAGAACTTTGAGTGCACTGGTTGGCGAGGGGAACTGTGCCTACTCAGTCTGTACTCTGTATAATATATTTTTAAAATAATTTAATCCACAGCCTCCAACCTCCCCTTCTAAGCACTAGTACTGGACCTTGGCTGTTGCTTGCCACTTGCTAATAAACTTTAGAAAATAGAAAATAAATGGTAGTATAAAAGTATAAACTGCTACTAGGGTAGGGTAGGGTTGCTTGATTCCCTTCCCAAACCCCAATCGCCACAGCAGCAGAGCCGTAGGCGCAGGGTAAAAGGACCTTGGCCAAGTAAATGAACTTGGTTGGAAATTGGGATAGAAAAGAAATGGTAGTATAAAATAATATATATTTTCAAAATAAATCCGCAGCACCTCCCCTCCCCTCCCGCTCCCACTCAAACCTTCCCTCCCCCTTGAAGCAAATATAAGCAAATAAAAAAAGGAAATCTTCCTCCAAAATGCAGGAGAACACAAAAAAGAATAAACTCTGCGTTGCTATTCCCCACAGGGAATGAAAGAAATTATTATTTTTTCCTATAAATTGAATTCAATTCCCTCCCTGCCTAATGAGACCGCGACTGCAAAATCGAAACTAGACTGAGCGCAGCAATCCAGCCCTGACCACCCTCCACCAAGATCCAAGCCCAGACTGCGATGGACGGGACTGCCTCGCCTTTTTATGCCCTCTTGCACATCCAGAAGTGTCAGTCAAAACCTGGCCATGCGATTGGTGGAATGGGTCAAAAAATTGCATGGTCCACTCCTATGGCCAGCCCATCATTGCACAGGTGTAAAAAAATAAATTAAGAAAAAAATAAAATAAAATCAATGGAGACGTATTTTGGCAAGACAAACCCACTGCTGCTACTGTAAAAATACAAGCATTTAAAATAGCTACTTTTCGCATGTTTCTGTGGTGCTTTGGTGGGTTTTTGGACCACGATTTCAAAAAAAATATTGCGGTCGCCATTTTGGATCCCCCCGCCCGCACACCGCATGGCAAAGGCAGACAAGACGAGCCCCCCCCTGCCTGGTACCAGCAGTGCAGCAGTAGCACTAGCCAAGGAGAGGGGGGGGAACCCCCCCAAATAAAACACCCTTCTGGCCTGGTAGGTGCGCTCAGACAGTTTTCGCCTGCTTTTTTGGCCGGGAATCGGGTTTTTTTTTTAACTTTTAAAAACTTTTTTTCTGTGCCGCTTGGCTTTGCGCGATCGCCGCGATGCCAGGAACGACAACGACAAATCAGACCCAATTATTCGTTCGTCGATTCGAGTTCGAGTTCTGGCGGAGTAGTTGTCGTTTCCTTTTCCGTTCCGTAACAGAAACGAGTAATGGAAACGGAAACGGAAACGGGAATTCCGCTAAGTCGTACCCATCTCTAATAGCTGGGTGGTGGGTTTTTTTTTTTTTTTGAGTGATAGGTTTCTCTAGCAACCACTGTAGTGTGCTGATTTGTCAGCTTGTAATTTCATTTTGCACTTTCTGGGGTGAAGAACTTTGCTTTGTGATAGAACATGTTTGTAGTAATGTATTTTAGCACTGTTTTCTGATGACCAGTTCAGCCAGTTGTTACGTTTATGCACACTAAGGTGTTGGAAGGCAGCATTCTATGCTTATTCTTGATCTTTCTAGTATCAGAAACCCTTTCCTTTTGAATCTGACCTAGATATGTTAAATGTGCTACTCTGCAATCTTTCTCTTCAGCACTGTTTGCAATACTGTTAATATTGTTAGTGCTTGCCATTAGGGAATACTAATCTCTATGGATTTAAAGTTTAGGCACAAACACTCAGCTCTGTGGATACAAATAAACAGTTTTCATAAAACATACAGCCACTCCACTGTAGCAAAGAAGATTATTTTCCACACATATAGTCAGAGGTTTGGACATAATGTTATCATGTTGAATTGTCATCAGAATATTCACTTGCAATCAACAGAGGAAAACTATCACATGATGAAATCCAAAAGATATTAGAATGTGGTCTCAAAGGTTATTTTTAGAGCTTCCTCACTTCATATACAGGTATAATGGTGAAAACCTTCACAGTGCAATCCCACATTACTAAATTCTATGTGTACCGGAAAGGAAAAGGGTAAGATTGCTCAGTGGTTTAGTGCCTGTGCCTCCTTGTCAAGGACTAGACTTGATAATCTTTATTTATTTATTTATTTAGAGTATTTTTGCCCCACCTTTCTCCTTGGAAAAAGGACCCAAGGTGGCTTACAGTAATGAGGGACAATATACAGTCCAGTATAATTAAGACATATTTCAGTTTAAGAACAGGGAACTGAAGGGTATCTTACCGCATTGTTGTTGTTCAGTCGTTCAGTCGTGTCCGACTCTTCGTGACCCCATGGACCAGAGCTCGCCAGGCCTTCCTATCCTCCACTGCCTCCCGGAGTTTTGTCAAATTCATTTTGGTTGCATCGATGACACTGTCCAACCATCTCATTCTCTGTCATCCTCTTTTCTTTTTGCCTTTAATTTTTTCCAGCATCAGGGACTTTTCCAAGGAGTCCTCTCTTCTCATGAGGTGGCCAAAGTACTGGAGCCTCCGCTTCAAAATCTATCCTTCCAGTGAACATTTGGGGTTGATTTCTTTCAGAATGGAAAGGTTTGATCTCTTTGCAGTCCAGGGGACTCTCAATATTCTCCTCCAGCACCACAGCTCAAAAGCATCAATTCTGTGGTGATTCTTACCACATTAGAAAACAATATTAAAGCTAAAAAAGAATGTGAGCAGATTTTGCATGAAATCGGTTGTAGACAAAAATCATTTATTTGCTGCCTCCCCTGCCTTGGAATAAGCCTTCTAAAGGCCCTTCAATGTTCCTTTATCTGTTTCAATCTGGGTTTTCCACCAATGCCTTTCACCTCTACAGGCCACCCATTTCAATTGTGCCAGCTCCCCAGTAAACCAAGCAGCCAATTTGGGTTTATTTTAAGGAAGTAGACATATAGGAGCAATCTGGTCAATCCCTTTGCTCATTTCCTCTTTCCAGAGATCAATGAAAGATTCAATAGAATTACTCATCAGAGAGATAGGAAACAACCCATGGGATTCATCAATCTTCTGGGACATATTGTTTTTTATCTGACTTCCCTCCCTGCCCAGGCTCTGAGTTGCAGAGAGGCTGAAATGCACCACATAGTGGTCTGTCCACAACAATTGAACTACAGAAAGTTCCTTTACCCTGAGGTTCCTAATATCCATAGCAGAGCAGAAGACCATGTCTAAGGTGTGGCCTGTAGGTTGGGTTGGGGAAGACACCATTTGGGCCAGATCCATTGTTGACATGGAGGTTATGAAGTCTTCAGATGCCCCTGACAGTGCTGCTTCAGCATGGAGGTTAATGTTCCCCAGCACAATTTGCTGAGGGGACTCCAACACCACCTATGTTATCAGTTCAGTAAACTCAGGTAGAGAAGTTGTGCCACTGGGTGGGCAATACACCAAGAAAATTTCTATTTTGTATGGTCTCTTCTAGCTTTGCAGTTCTAAGGAAATTGTTTCTATTGCTATTCCTTCTGTCTATGGATCCATGGATTGGTGCTTCTGCACCACTGAAAGCCATGCACTCAGGGACCCAGGATTTTTGTATTGTAATCTATTGGCACAAATGAAGCCGATGTCTGAATGGTAGTTTGGGGGTGATTCTGCATCAAAAATCATGTGGCTCCGTAAGATCCAATTTTTTCTACCTTCACAAAGTCATGGACCATGTGATTTGACAGTAGTTTGGAGATGATCCCACATCAAAATAAAGTGGATCCATGAGGATTCATGCATCGTGTCCATGCTTTTACAGAGTTGCAATTTCATGGACTGAAGGACCTATGATTTCTGTGGTGTAGCCTGTGGGTGTAAATAGGATCTATGATCTGACATTAGAGAGTATAACATCTAAAAAGCATATGAAATCATATGGATTCATAAAATTTGAACAAATTAGGCAAACATATGTGCAAAGTGTGTAAAATGTATTTCAAAGCTACAAAGGAAGAAAACAAGATTAATTTCACAGCTTAAATGAGTGGAGGGGTGAGAGGTAGATTGCCAGCCCCACTAGGCTCCATTTCTCCAGCAGCTCACCCGGTCACTACAAGAGAGCTTGTGCTGACCCTTTGCCTGCAGGAATCTTGCCTGTGGGCGTATTGGGGTGCTTGTTGTTTTTGTGCCAATAGTTGGTGGGTGCCCCAGGGGGCCACTGCCCATGCCCCATAATGAGGCACCACAGGCCGGCATCATACCTGGCCTCCTGCCATTCAGAATTACCCATTCCTTTTCCCATTCCAGCACCCCTTAGAAGTGTGTTATATACACAGAGATGCCCATTTGCCTGGGCTTTACCTGAATACACTTACCATATTAGTTGTGTTGTGTACTGGTCATTGGTCCTTGGTCAATTTATAGTTCTCTTTCATTAAACGTTTTCTGGTACATACAACAAAGTGTCAAGAATTTGGTGATTTTTGTGGGCTTTTCCAATTTTGTTCTAACTCGCCTATGCCTTGCCTTCGAAACGGTTCAAATAACTGTCACTTTTGCTTGCCTCTGCAATTTTATTATGTCTAGCCTTTGCGTTGATTCTACACTGCAATTTTATTTTGCCTTGCTTTTGTGATGATTCTACACTGTGTGCAAAATTTATTAAATTGTGTGTGATGGTATTTCATTTTATCTGGTTTGTTGGACAGGTGTTGGAGTTTTTTGCTGATTGTTTGGTGGTATTTGAACATTGTTGCCAGTATAATGAATTCTTATTTTTACTTTTAGAACTGACCAGATTCAGCCAGTGAGGATGAGATTCAGCCAGAGTTTATGCTAACACAGCAGATTTGGCCTTCTTACACCCAGCCACCCCAGTATAATGAAGAGGAGTGTTCCAGAGAAGAGCAAAACTTACCATTTTCATGATGAATGGGAAATGGACTACTTCATCATTGTGAAAGACAAGTGATGTGTAATTTATAACACCCCAGTGTCCTTGCCCAAAAAGAATAATCTGGAACATCATTGTAAGGCTCTGCATAGCAATGTTTGATGCTGATTTTCCTCCCAAAAGTGACATACATAAACTGAAGCTCAAAGAACTTAAAGGAAAAATAGCTACTCAGCAATAGTTGATGGCGAAGCCAAGGTCACATTTGGTCAATGCAACCATAGCATCCTTCAAGGTCAGCAACCAGATCACAAAGAAATGCAAACCTTTCACTGAAGGGGAATTTGTAAAAGGGGGTTTTCTTGAAACCACTGACAAGCTTTTTGAAGGATTTAAAGATACAAAAGAGATCATAGGTGCTATTCAAGATGTACAATTGTCAAGAAACTCCATAGTGTGGAGAATAGAAAAGATGTCTCAGGACACAAATGAACAATTGTTTAAGGATGTTTCAAATGGTGTTGCCTTATCACTCTAACTGGATGAACCTACAAACATAAGAGACATGGCCGAGTTACTAGTCTTGATCTGGATGGTTTTTGAAGACTTCAGTGTTAAAGAAGAATGACTTGGAAAGATTTATTTAAAAGGGAGAACTACCAGTAAGGAAAGATTCAGTTATTTCCATTCTTTTGTGACAAAGTGTAATCTTTCATTGCATGGACTTGTTTCCATCACTACTGATGGAGCAAGAGCAATGACAGCTGAGGTTAACCATTTCATAGCCCTCTGTAGGCAGCATGACAACTTCCTGTATTTCCTTTCTTACCACTGCATCATTCACCAGCAAGTTTCAGGAAGCAAGAGATTCACTACAAAGACTGTCATGGACATCACTTTCAAAACTGTAAATTCAGTTCATGGAAGATCACTTCAAGACAGCTTTTCAACTCTTGATAAATGGGCAGCGGAAATCATTTTGCACTCAGATGTTAGGCGGCTATGTAGGAACAATTTTTTGCAAAGATTTAATGAGTTGTTGAATGACATAAGTTTTTTGAAGAAGAGGAGAGATGACAAAGCAGAATTGGAAAATAAGGAGCGGTTATGTGATCTGGCATCTCTCACTGGAATTTACAGGAGAACTAAGTAATAGAGACCTTGAACTACAAGGCAAAACAAATCCATTGATGAGATCGTGAGTGCAGTTTCATCCTACAAGAGCACATTTGAAATAATGATGACTGACTTTGCAAGCAACACTTTTGTTCATTTTCTTAGTACACAGGACCATCTTGGACAATATCCACATTTTGTTTTTCAGAATGAGAAGTATGTGACAGAAATCTGCTCTGTTATCCAGGAATTTGAAAATCATTTCTATAACTTTCAAAAAAATGGAACAGTTGTGGATTACTTGCCATACCCATTTAAAGTAGATGTGGACATAGAAAAAACTGCAGCTGCTATCTGTAATAATTACTGATTGAACAAGCCATCTCTTGACAATGAAATAATAACTGTTAAAATGGCATTTTTCTCAAGACCTGTGCTGAGCAAGAATTGTTTTGGAAGCTAATACCTAGAGACAAATTTCCCAACTTGATAAGATGCAGTGAAGCTGTACATCCTGTTTTGGTTCAACTTATTTGTGTATATCTACATTTTCCCATCTGAAAATGACAAAGAGTACACAATATTCCAACATGACAGCTGAACATCTCTACTACTCCCTGAGACTGGCTCTTACACAATACTCACCTGAAAAGTCTAAGCATGCATATGAACATGCATCCTCATATAGCTCGTATGTGGAAGGAAGCATGAAGTGCTCCAAAATCTCCTGATAGATAGCTGCAATCACCCTGGACTAAATGGAGCATAGTGGACCAACACCAGCAGATGACATGGCTCCCCAAATCAACACAGAATGTGGAAACTTCACACTGGACTTCAAGCATCATGCATTGTGTGCCTCTCCATTCTTCCTCCAGACTCTGGGTCCTTGGTTCCCAAATGAGATGCAAAAGTTGCTCTCATCAGAAAAGAGGACTTTGGACCACTGAGTAGCAGACCAGTTTTTTTTTTCCTGTAGCCCAGGTAAGATGCTTCTGATGTTGTTTGTTGTTCAGGAGTTACTTGACAAGAGGAATACAACATTTGAAGCCCATGTACAGGATCCATCTGTGTGTGGTGGCTCTTGATGCACTACTGTGAATAGGGAACCTTATCTTTCAAGTTTCACCCAATTTACATAGAACAACAGAAAGGCAATAATAATACTAGGCAATGTAAGCCAATAATTTGACAATACACCTGCCTTATATTGTGTTTCATGTAGGTATCCCTCCTCTGGCCAACTGTTGCCTAAAGTAATATCCAAGAAAAACTTTCTCAAAAGGACCTACGGTGTGTGAGGGAAAGATAGTGTTGCCTGAAAAGCAGAGGATGAGGAACTGGACTTGATCCACAAAACGTCTCATTAAAACACATTGGTCTTTAATGTGTCGCAAGGTTTTCACCTCTTGGTTTGTTTGTTTTTGTCTGATATACCCAAGGGGAAGGTGCATGGAAGCAGATGCTAGAGACTGACAAATCTATAAATTTTGCCTTCTCACCAGTCCCTAGAAGATGCCACATAATCACTAGCTCTGAAAACAACGGTTGGACTAATGAAGGAAAGGAGTGGAAGGAGTGGAAGGAATACACAAGAAGTAAAGTAATATAAATTAAAATATACCAACAGCATAGAGAATGGAGAATTAATATGATGAATGCTATCATATCTATTTACATAATCTCACTTTTCTCATCTTTATAGATCTCCAGATCACACATTTGACACATAAAGCACCATGCTTTATTGATTTAAATAGAGTATTCACTGAATTATGCAGTGCATTATCATTAGAGATGGGGACAACCAGGAAAAATGACGTTTTGAGTTGTCGTGTGTCGGAGCCGGCCCGTTTCGGCTCGTTTCCGTTCTTCGCGAAATTTCTCAAAAAATTGTCATTTCGTTTGTCATTTTTTCGTCTGTCGTTAGTACTGGTCTTGGGGGGTGCGGGCTCCTGGAGGCACCTCTCTGGGGTGGGTGCCTCCTCTGGCCCGCTACAAAGGGAAAGTGGCCTCCTGGAAGCATCTCTCTGGGGTGGGTGCCTCCTCTGGCCCGCTACAAAAGGGTATGCATAACCAATTGGATATGCATACCAAGTTGCAGTGGCAGGCAGAGGCACCTCTTTTGGGTGCCTCTACTCTGACTCACTAAGAAGGACAGCATACTGGCATACTGCCCTCTTGGCGCTCTATGGCTCACCAAGAAGGGAAGTGTACTTGCGTGTAGTGCAATGCGAGTACACAGATCTGGCTTAGGGTTATGGTTAGAGCAAGGGCTAGGCTTAGGGTTACGGGTAAGGTTAGGGTGAGTTAGTGGGGTGCACCTCCGGGTGCCTCTCTGACCCACTAAGAAGGACAGTGTACTGGCGTATGGGTTAGGGTTATGGTTAGGGTTAGGGTTAGGGTTCGGGTACGGGTTAGTGGGCTTTTTATGCCCGACTGGCACATCCCAGAAGTCTCGGTCAAAACCTGGTCAACTGGCCATGCAATTGGTGGAATGGCTCCAAAAATTTGCATGGTCCACTCCTATGGCCAACCCATCATTGCGCAGGTGTAAAAAAATAAAAATAAAAATAAAATAAAATCAGTGGAGACGTTTTGTTGCAAGAAAAACCCACTGCTGCTACTGTAAAAATTCAGGCAGTTTTAAAATAGCTATTTTCGCATGTTTCTGTGGTGCTTTGGTATGTTTTTGGACCACGATTTCAAAAAAAATATTGCGGTCGCCCCATTTTGGATCCCCCGCCCGCACCGCATGGCATGGCGAGTTGGCGAGACGACAAGGATGTGCCCCACCAGAGCAGCCCAGGACAGGAGAGGGGGGGAGGCCGGGGACACCCCCCCCAGAAACCACCTCTCTGGTAGGTGCACTCACTCAAGCAGGCATATTTTCGCCTGCTTTTTTGGCCGGGAATCAGGGTTTTTTTATTTTTAAAACTTTTTTTCTGTGCCGCCGCTTGGCGAGTTGGCCAGACGACGAGGATGCCCCCCACCAGAGCAGCCCAGGAGAGGAGAGGGGGTAGGCCGGGGACCCCCCCCCGAAACCACTCCTCTGGTAGGTGCCCTCACTCAGGCAGGCATATTTTCGCCTGCTTTTTTGGCCGGGAATCGTGTTTTTTTAATTTTTAAAACTTTTTTTCTGTGCCGCTTGGCATCGCGCGATCGCTGTGATGCCAGGAACGACAACGACAAATCAGACCCAATTTTTCTTTTATCGGTTCGAGTTCGAGTTCTGGCGGAGTAATTGTCGTTCTTCGTTCCGTTGCATAACGGAAACGAGGAACGGAAACGGAAACGAGAATTTTGCCAAGTCGTGCCCATGTCTAATTATCATTATTTGTTTCTGAAGTATTTTCCAGAAAAAGAAAAGTGGAAAAATAGACACATTAGCCTATTGTGGCATTGTACAATTGTAGAGAGCATGTCTCAGTGTTAAATTTCAGTTCATTTTATATCTGGTGAAGTTGAGATATGCTGTCCAGCAAGGAGCTTGATGAAGTCTTATGCCAATTTCAGGTCAACATAATGACTTCATATATCACAATTGGATTTTCTATCATTTTATTCTACTGAGAAAAAAATGTACTGATAAAAGTACTTCCCAGTAAAAAAACAGAGTAGTTCAGATGCAATAGAAAGCTCCTGGTTTTAAGTCAGTAATTATTTTCAGGCACTGCTCTTCATTCAATAGTGACTTAAGAGAGACAAAAATTGGCCTATATACTCAGAATTAGAGATGGGCACGACTAGGGAAAATGACGTTTTCGAGTTGTCGTGTGTCGGAGGCAGCCCGTTTCGGCTCATTTCTGTTTTTCGCGAAAATTCGCAAAAATTAGTCGGCTTGTTTTTTCATTTTTTCGTTGTCGTTAGTACTGGTTTTTTTGGGGGGTAGCGGGCTCCTGGAGGCACCTCTGTGGGGTGGGTGCCTCCTCTGGCCCACTATAAAGGGAAAGCGGGCTCCTGGAGGCACCCGTGGGTGCCTCCTATCCTCACCCACTAGGAAGGGACAGCAGCAGCAGGCTCCAAGAGACCCCTCAACATGGGGGTCTCCCCTCCTCACCTGCTGCTGCAAAATGGCATGCATAACCATATATATGGATATGCATACCAGTTGCAGACAGTGAGACCAGTCCACTGGTACGACCCTCCATCCAGGACGACTGGGTCGCACCTGCCATGTCCCACAAAGAAGGGAATCGTACTTGCGTGTAGTGCAATGCAAGTAGATCTGGCTTAGGGTTAAGGTGGGTTAGTGCAAGGACTAGGGTTAGGCTAGTGA
>JAHTLZ010000982.1:85-18474 GCA_023846285.1 Phrynocephalus versicolor
AGTAGTAGTAGTAGTAGTAGTAGTAGTAGTAGTAGTAGTAGTAGTAGACTCTCTGGACCACCTTGAAGTCTGGGGAACAAAAGAGGTGTTGATGGAGTTGAGTTTTACAGTCTCCGCCACATCTGACTGCCCCTGGCCATTCCCACCCCAGGATAAGCAAGGGTAGTGTGGCTGAATAGCCGTAAGAATGAGGGCTTGACCGTGACACACTGCTTCCTAGTCCAAGGTAGCAGTCAGGTATCTGAACTAAAACATAAAGGAAAAATTTCCCTCAGGAATTAATTGTATGGTTGTCCAGACATAATTGATGCCAGACCCATCCACAACATGTCTCTCTCTTAAACATGGTTTTTATTCTCATATCTAAAATAGGCCTCCAGTCTTTTAAACAAGGAGGCAGGTACAAAGTCAACAGCTACCTAGACACTACAGTAATGGACTTTGAAGCTTGGCTCCTCAGTTGCAGGTATAAAACATTTAACATGGTGAGTTCAAGGCATGCATTTGCACATGTTCAGAGGAGTTGCACTTGCCACCATCCACACCAGACATGAGTTCTCTGCATTTCATATTAAAGAATACAAAATGCAAAGCCCCGGCATCACAGGTGCCACAGTGACCCATTTCCACCCCCAGAACCGGCTAGTCTCTTTACTGGGTTTTGTGCAACTAAGGGATCCTTTGACAGGCCCATGCTCCTATCCCGGAAGGACCCCGGCGAGTCCTTCCAGGCCTCCCCATGTTGCCAACCACTCACTGGTTGAGTGGGGAGATTCTACTTCCCACCTCCTCCCTGAAGTAGTGCCTTGTGCAGGGAGATGGGGGAAGGCCAACTGGGCTCCTTCCCGGATTGGAGCATCAGCATTGCCAAAGGACCCGTGTGCCACATGGAGCCCAGTAAGTGGCCCGGCCAGTTCTGGAATGAGAGAAATGGACCAGTGGCACTGTGGTTGGTATTTGACATCCCTCAATATGAACTATGAAGAGCTCATGCATGTCTAATCCTCACCTAGGAAAAGTAAGGAGGTTCTGGAGTAGATTCCTGGTTTTACCAATTAAACCTTATTCTGTAGCTCCCCCACCCCACCCCAAAAGAAGCTAAAGTGGAGTAGGACAGCAAGAAGGAGTTACTCAAAGGCTAGGTCTTGGAACCCAGGACCCCAAGCTTCTGGAAGGAGGTAAACAACTAAACCGATTCCTTACAGTAGAGAAAGAACACAGTGACAAACTATTATTTCCTTTTGGGATTGGAAGGAATGGGTATGAGATTACTGGTGAGTCCACAGGGAAGCCCAAGAACTGAGGTGAGGGTAAGAAACCAATTGTAGTGGTGGAACAACTGGGGAACAGGAGACAAGCATCTGCTGAGAGTTCACACTGTGAGGCACTGCCTACTGCTGTGGTTGCCAGGACAACAACATCTAGTTCCACCAGAATTCAGGCCAACAGTGGCTGTGCTGGTAAGAGTCTGTGGTTGGCCCAGAGAAAGCATGACCAATTGACTTGCATAACAGGTAGGAGGGCATCCGGGGAATTAGGCCCAGAATCTGGCGAAATCCCAGCTCACCAGGTCATATTTGACTTGCAGAAGGCTCAGCAACCCCATGGGACTCCCCAGACCAGACCAGGAGCCGTCCAAAAGTTGCCAGGGTCTGTGCAGCAAAGCTTGAGCGTTTTGAGGCTGGTCCTCTCCTCTCTGCCTTGCTCCTGAGGGGTGTGGTTGGCTCAAGTGCATGCTCCCATCAGCTTCTCCCCTTGCCACCATTTCCTCCTTCTTGGCTCTTCCAGGCATGGATTTCACACAAGTGCAATGCACTCACACCTCACGAGCATGAATCAAGTGGCATCCTGATGCCAGGTGGGAATAGATGAAGATGGGTGCCTGCCTCAAACAGAGAACCTGGAGCTTTTCCTCTTACAGAGCAGTTTACCCTGAGATTTGGCTTCCCATCTGGAGATCTAGTGAGACATATGAGTGCCCTGAGATTTCATCTGATATCCCGAGGCCTAGCAGTGCCACCTACCACACTGCCCTGCCCTGACCATCTGGCCTACAGAACATCTCCCTGTGAAGCTTGCTGACTTGAAGGAAGCCAAGTCAATGGCTAGTGAATGGAACAGTGTCGTTCTCCCCCCACACACACACACACCACAATCCTTCGCTTCCTTCATAGGCCCCTCCTTTCACTGTGCCAGTTCCATCACACTGACCTCAGTGAATGAGTCTGGCACTGTCAGCCATAATTTGCTGCTGGTCCCTCTCTGATGCACTCAGGAGCCGCCACCCACCCATGTTGCTTGTCACTTCCAGACCCTGTTTCAAGCTGTTTATACAAACGCTTCTGAAGGAGGAATTGACTGACTGGAGTGGCATGTGTGTGTGAGGGGAGGGGAGCTGCTAGCAGAATCCCCCCGGAAGGAATGGAAAGCAGCCAAAGGAACTGGCTCCCTGAAGATGGCTGACTATCCGAGAACAAGGGACATCAGAAGGACGTGTTCTCTCGGGAGAAGGAGAAGTTTGAAGCATGGCATGTAGATGTGGGAAATCTCATACTTTGAAGGGAGATAAGAGCATGTCAGTTGGCTGAGAAGCCTCATATACAGTAGGACCCCCCGTATCCACTGACTCATTATCCACTGTTTCAGTTATCCACGGTTGGCAGAGGAAAATATTAAATAATACAGCAGCCACAAAGCAAGCTATTGTCACAAACAGCAGCTGTAAAGCAAGCTATTGTCACAAATAGCATCTGTGAAGCAAGCTACTGTCAGAAACAGCAGCCACAAAGCAAGCTACTGTCAGGAAACAGCAGTTTGAGGTGGGTGGGCAGGCGTTCTGTCTTATCCACGGATTTCATTATCCACGGGAAGGCCTGGAACCAATCCCCAGAGGATACCGAGGTCCTACTGTAATGCTCTATGTGCCTTCAGTCTCAATCTGTGGCTGTGGCCACAGCAGTCTCACCATTGTCATCTTCCACAGCTATTGCTCTTTGACCCTTGCATGGAAACTAGACTTTAAAACTGGCAATAACCCTAGTAGGTCACCAAGCCTGTCTAAACAGGTTGTCTTGGTGGATGACCAATAATGAGGTCAGAACAAACAAAATGGTGAAAATGTAATATACATATGAGGGACTGACCATTAGTCTTGAGCTCAGGAAAGGCACCGTGTTCTTCCATTTAAAAGCACTCCTAGGGTGATGTTGGATGGGACAGCCTTTTTCTTGAGTTGGCAAGCCTTCCGTAATCTGACACCTTCCAGATGTGTTTCATTGTCCCTTGCCAGCATAGATTATGGGAGTTGTGATCAAATATATCAACCATGGAAGGCTGCCATACCGCTTGGCACCCAAATGATCTCATTATGAATTTGCAATCTAAACAGGATTGGGGCTTAGTTAATACCTGGACAGGGGCCTGCTGTTCATTACCAAGGCGCTCTGGATAAAGCCAGGAAAGAGTTTTGACTTCTGAAGTCCTACTGAGCCATTAATTGCTAATCAGAGTTGAAAACATGGGGTGAGATAAACTACAGCTTTTTTCTGAAAGAAATGGATCTGCTTCCGCACTTGATTGTTCTGATACTTAAACTGCATTGTGGATGAGAAGCTACCATTAGCACTGAAAATGAAGAGACAGAGTGGTTTCCTCTAAACAAGGATGTCAGACAAAGGTACATTTTATCCCCATTCAGTCTGTATGCAGAACATAGCATAGTGAAAGCCACTCGATTCCGATGAAGGAGGAGTGAAGATTGCTGAAGGAAACATCAATCGTTTACGATATGCAGATGACACCATCTTACTGGCAGAAAGCAGCAATGACTTGAAATGACTGTTAGAGAAAGTGAAAGAAGAAAGTTCTAAAGTAAGGCTACAGTTGAATACAGAAGACAAAAACCATGAATACAAAAGAAGTGAACTACACAGCTTCAGCACTGACACACATTTGAGTACATCATGTGAAGACAGAATTCTCTGGAAAAGACAATAAAGCTAGGGAAATGTTGAAGGCAACAGGAAAAGATACAGGTCAACCCTTCCTAGAGGAAGCCATAGACTTGAGTTTGTAAGAAATTAACAGGGCTGCTGAGAACAGGAGATGTTGCGGATTTCTCATTCGTAGGGTTATCATAAGTCAGAGATGAGTTGACAACATGTAGCCTCAACAATAAGATGTGCCAGTCTGCACTGTTGAATGTAGACAGTCTCCTATGTTCCTTTGTAAGGCTGATACGATGAGTCAAGATGGGGCAACATCGTCCTCCCTTCTACATCCCATCACATTCTGAAGAAGTAATCTCATGCATCCCAGGTGAAGGTATAGTATTATGAATTGTAGTTATCACATTTGTATATGGAACAATGGATGCATTTCTAGTAACAGTATAATATTTTCCCTTAAGACTACATTTAGCATGTGAATGAAAGATGTTTGGAATGCCTTACAGGTTGGCTGGATCTTGTCTACTTTTGTTAAGTCTGATTAATTAAACGTGATCTGAATTGAATGGCAGCTAAATGTTTTTTACATTGTTTGGGTTGAATAGTAATGCAAATGTTGGTCAATGACAGCTTGATTGCATTGTGAACTGCATTAGGGTGCATTGTTTAATGGGACAAGTTTAAATTTACTAATGGCAGGCAGAAAAGACAAAAATCCCAATTTACTATTTGTTACAAATTGCAATGGCTGTTCAGTCTGATTATAGGTCTGACTCAACAGATAAAGGCAACAGTTAGTGCGCTAAATCTCTTTATATTAAAAGGACTAAAAATATTTTTATCTGAAATTGGCAAGTTATAATGCCATATTGGCTTTTTTTTATTGTGATATTAGCTGAGGATGCAATAAGAAAACAGGAAAATAAATTGGATGCTCTGCAAAATAAACTTAACTATAATTAGATACAGAAGGATTGTGTGGAACAACAAGGAGTATTGAGTGACATATTAGTTATTCAGGAGTAATGATTTACGAAGTTAATTGCACAAGTTGAAGATCTGGAAAATAAGCCTGGGAGAAAATCATTTGCAAGGGGCTAAAAGAGAGAAGAGTTTTGTATAGTTGTGGAAAACTATATATTCTTTATTAGCATGGGAGGCAGAAGCGGCCAACTGTGAAGACTAAAACTTTACTACATGAGAGTCAAAATAAACATTCTAAATGTGCTTGATGATGATTTTGAAAGGCTGATGCAGCATATTCTAAGACAGAAGCATATTCTAAGATAGAAGCTTGACTTGAAAGCTGGTCAGTCCTTAATCCAGATGTTTTTGGACCAATCACCAGATATACAGAGGAGGAGAGTTTGCTGCTGTATTGCAGAAACATCAACATCAATTATCAGTAGGGTTTCCATTTTCATTCATTAGCTCCCCTGCATCCACACAGTGGAACAATTTCTACTTACACATCAGAGGAAAGAGGTATACAGGCTGGTATTTTGACAGAACCAATGAGAATGGTTAAGACAGATCTATTTTTACTAAAAAACTAAGATCATGGCCACTGGTCCCATCACCTCCTGCAAATAGAAGGGGAAGAAATGGAGGCAATGACAGAGTTTATTTTCTTGGGCTCCTTGATCACTGCAGATGGCGACTGCAGCAACGAAATTAAAAGACGCCTGCTTCTTGGGAGGAAAGCAATGGCAAACCTAGATAGCATTCTAAAGAGCAGAGACATCACTTTGCCAACTAAGGTCAGGATAGTCAAAGCTATGGTTTTTCCCGTAGTGATGTATGGATGTGAGAGCTGGACTATAAAGAAGGCTGATCGCCGCAGAATTGGTGCTTTTGAGCTGTGGTGCTGGAGGAGAGTCTTGAGAGTCCCCTGGACTGCAAGGAGATCAAACCTATCCATCCTGAAAGAAATCAACCCCAAATGTTCACTGGAAGGACAGATTTTGAAGCTGAGGCTTCAGTACTTTGGCCACCTCATGAGAAGAGAGGACTCCTTGGAAAAGTCCCTGATGTTGGGAAAGATTGAAGGCAAAAGGAAAAGAGGACGACAGAGAATGAGATGGTTGGACGGTGTCATCGATGCAACCAACATGGATTTGACCAAACTCCGGGAGGCAGTGGAAGACAGGAAGGCCTGGCGAGCTGTGGTCCATGGGATCACGAAGAGTCGGACACGACTGAACGACTGAACAACAAAAACTTTTATTAATGTTTCCTGTTCTTAATTCCAAATGGCTATTGCTCCTGTGCAGATGATAGATAGATAGATAGATAGATAGATAGATAGATAGATAGATAGATAGATAGATAGATAGATAGATAGATAGATAGATAGATAGATAGATAGACTGACTGACTGACTGACTGACTGACTGACTGACTGACTGACTGACTGACTGACTGACTGACTGACTGACTGATTGATTATCTGAGTCTTTGTGACTGAACCTGTGTTATTCTGATAGAAATATTATTGGGACTCTTCCAGATGGAGCTAAGATTCATCCTGTGTTGCCCTTGGTTGATCCTGTTTGTCATAAAGACGCACAGGACTAGTTGGGATTCCAATATCTACAGAAATCACAGGAGACTATACTATTAAAAGCAACCTCCTTTAAAAAGTATTATGATTTGCCACTCAGAGCCTACATCCCAGTAGCCTTAATGGAAACATAATGGGTTGAATTAATTGTTAGTTGAACCAGAGGAGATCTATTGACTATCAGTGGGACTTATGTAAGTATTTACTTTTCAATAGGGTTCTATTCTGCTGAAATCTAACAGTGGCATTTAGGCCATTATAAATAGTGAAGAAAATTACAATATTTTAGTCACATAAAGTACAATAGCAAATGCCATCTGCTGCAGGTTATCCTTCAAGGAAAAATAGATGGAAATTGTGACCTAGAGCATAGAAGAACACTCTGACTTCAGAATTTATGCCAGGGGTTCATAGTGAGCGCTATTTAGAATAGCTTTAGATAAAAAACAGATAGTGCTACCGATCGCCAACATTCTATGAGGATACGACGATTGAAGAAGAAGAAAAATAGTTCCTCATGGGTTGGACTAGTGAAATATTTTCTCCTGCCACTGAAAGCCATTTCCTGTGCTATATTTTCCTTCATTGTACATAATATAGCTGTAGGAACAAAAAAAATTATATAGGTAAGAATTTCAAATGCATGTTTGGCACAGCAGCTTTTAGGAGATTTCCTTTTAGACTATCTTGAGATCTGTGCATCTTCTGATTAAATGGGTGCCTCTGAAAGTTGCTGTAGCCATTGCTCTGAATTTCCCCCAGTGTGGGCAACCAAGGAACATCTTTAAGGTGCTTCTTTACATACTTTCTTAAGAATTAGCATAAACAGCAATAAGCCAAGGAATGTCTTAAGGGCAACTTGAGTGTTTCCAGCTAGCAAGCTTTACTGAGAACTTGCAAAGTTTTATTTTATTTTATTATGCAGTGGACACTCGTATAACAAATTGTTTGTATAACATAAAATGTGTACAACATAAAAAATTCATTTGGAATGATTTAATTCCTTTATACAAGGTACCATTGTACCATTACATCTTCCTGCCAGGCCTGGGACTCAAGACAATGCACAACATGATTAAAAGCAGATCGATAAAGAAGCAAAATAGTTTATAATATTAAAGCGTCATTCATTAGATTCTCATATTAACAACACAACCACAAAATTGAGAACAGTTTGCAAAGGACATCAGTAAAACAACAACAACCCTGCACTGTGCAGCAGCAACCCTTTCCTTCTTTCTGTGGTGGATCAGTTGCTCAAAGCTTGCTTGAATGAGGAGATCATTTCCTGTCAGCAGCAGCAGAAGATGATGATGATGGGGTGGCAGTTAGAACAGCTCCGCTTGGGAGCCTGGGAGCAGCCACTGCAATGTTGCAGTCATTCCCAGGAAAAGACTCAGGAAATGGACACCACTTGCTCAAAATATGAGACCCGGATATGGAAACTCCATGTTATCATACTGCTATTATTAGGCCAACCAAAAAGGTAAAAGGAGAACAGGGCAAGCTTACATGGTCCCCAAGAACCTTCTTCAGAGATTGCTGTTGCAAATAATAAGCTCGGGGGGTGGGTGGGCAGGGGGATAGGATGACAAGGGAGAAAGGTAGGGGGGCAGGGGGATAGCATGAGAAGGGAGTAAGGTAATATTGGTGGACATTCACTCAAACTGAGGGCTGGGAGAGTGAGAACAGACAAAAGAAATTTTTTTAACCCAGCATGTTGTTAGTCTGTGGAACTCCCTGCCACAGGATGTGGTGATGGCATCTGGCCTGGATTCCTTCAAAAGGAAATAGAACAGATTCCTTGAGGAGAAGTCCATCACAGGTTACAAACCATGATGGAGATGTGTAACCTCCAGGCTTAAAACTGGGGTACTTCAAGGGCCAGATGCAGGGGAGTGTTATCAGGAGACAGATATCTAGTCTCGTGCATTCCTGGACACATCTGGTGGGGCCGCTGTGAGATATAGCAAGCTGGACTAGATGGGCCTTTGGCCTGATCCAGCATGGCTCTTCTCATGTTCTTATGTTATTATTGTTTGTGAGTGTATTAAGATGTTATGGGAGGAAGGTGTCAAAAATTAATCACACAAAGAGCAGATAAAGTGGGTAGGGAAATAAAAGAAGAAGGCTGGTTTAAGTGCATTGTAACCAAATTGTTTAGAGCGACCACATTCAAAGTTGATACAGACTTCTAAACTGGTGTGGGCGTGGAAGAACAAGAAGCTGAAGGACTGTAACTCATTGAAACCAGCAGGCTGGCTGGCTTGGAAATGGTGGGCATTATATTCCAAGCAGCTCTTTCCATCCCTAGCTTTGGCCAATGGCAGCTTCCATGAAATGGGGCATTTGGATGCTTTGGAGGGGACCATTAATACCTGGTGTAAAGGATATACTTGAGACAGACAGTAGGGCTCAGAAGCCCATGTCCAAAAGGATATTCAGTGTACCTCTTCTACGCTGATGCCCCCACCCCAAATTCAGCCTTACTGATCACTTTGAAGTTATTATTTTGAAAGTTAAAGTAACCAGTTGGCTGGGAAGAACAGGCCTTTTAACAGATTGTGCTGCATTTGTTTTTAGAAATTAAAGGCGTCTGTAGTATAATTATATTTTATCATTTTAAATTCTTTAATTATCATTTTATATTGTAACTCTTTGCTTCTTTGTACCAGCCTTCTGCCGGCTCCTGATTTAATTTGGTTTGCACCTGCTTTGGATCCCAGCCTTGAGAGAAAAGCAGGGGAGAAGCAGGGACATCATTTTTCCCCTTCTGCAGTTATTAAACAAACAAACAAAAATGCAAGAAAGTCAGGTTTTGTTTTGTTTCGTTGGCCAGTCTCAGAGAGATTCTGTGCGTTTTTGAGACATTTCTCCTCAGATTCCTACAGAATTTTGCAAAGCCAACAAAGGCAATAATTGTTGCTTTGTTGCATGGGATGGGTTGTTTGGGTCCTTGTGATCACTCAGCCTATCTGACTGGGGTTGATATACTGTATGTTCACATGCTTTCACAAATGGCGAAGACACTCGTTTTGTGCAGAAACATATTGTGCAGGGAAGGGAAAGGAAGGTAGTGGGAGGGGGGAACTCTTGGTGTCTAGATTTTGTGATAGAGATGAGATCTCTGGCAGGGGTTGAACACCTAGGTCAGTTAACAGTGAAAATAAAGACACCGCTACCCTCTTTTTTTTTTACAGCTCAAGGAATGTTGCTGTGACTTCTCTCACGTCTCCTTTGTGCTAGAACGCTTCTGCAGCTGCCATTAAGACAGCAGCCTTTAACACCTCCTCCAAAACCATTAATACTTCATTAACACCCCCAAGTATTTGTGGTTCCATTCCAAGTGCATTAGAGTTTATTGAACAAATGTGAAGCACATTGTCTGGTTTTGTTTTGTTTTGTTTTGTTTTGTTTTGTGTTTTTGTATATTGTCAGCAGTTACAGCTGCTGCTTTTGAGTTCACTCGGCCATAAGGAACATGTTGGTTTAAGTAAAGTAGTCCTGGCACTTTCCCTCCTCAACTGGAAGAGAAACTGCAAGGCAGACGAGCTGAGCAATTACTCTACCTTGCCATATGTATATTCTGGTCCTGATTACAAGTGCCCTACCACAGGGCTGTTCAACTTTGAACAGGCCAAGGCCTACTTTTTCCAGCCCAAAGTGCCTGAGGGCTACTACACTAAAACTTCTAATTATGAATTTTATCTGTTCCAAGCACATGCTCATAAGTAAAAACTTTTGTAAGTAGAGCAGCAGTTTCCCATAGGAATGCATTGAAAACCAATTAATCTGTTCTGGAGGGAACAGATTTCAATGCGCCATGGCCCTTGAACTGTCCCGCTCCGCTGAGAAAATGGGCTGGCAGACCCAGAACTTTGCTGGGGCCGTGGTGGTCCTTGGGATGGGGGAGGGAGGGGTGGAGAACTTACCCTCTCACTTTTTTATTGATGTCCGGCAGGCTACTTTTGAACCCTTCGTGGGCTACCAGTAGCCCGTGGTCTACCTGTTGGGCCGGCCTGCCCTAGCAGTTAGTATTTACTGTACATGCTAGTTCCATCCTTTCCAAAACTTACTGATATTCCCATCTCCTTAAATGTGCCCAAACTAGAGATGGGCACAAATTAAAAAATGAACTGCAAAATTTGTTCAAAAAAACTGCAGATTTGTCAATTTGTATTTTTACAAATTGATACACCAATAATACGAACTGACAATTTTTAGCAATTTTTATTCATTGATTCATTGGACTATAAAATGTCCCTCAATGCACTTTGATACACCAGGTTTTCAGGAATGTTCCCCTTGACTGTTCTCTACAACACCTCAAAATTTGGTGAAGATGTGATTTTCATGTTTATGTATCCCCAAAGAGCCCCCCTAGAGACACCAAACTTGCAGAGATTCCTCTGACTCTCCTTTATTTTATTTTTCTTTTCAATATTTCCACCCCACCTTTCTCTTTGGAAAAGGACCCAAGGTGGCATACAATAATGAGGGGCAATATACAGCCCAGAAAATTTAAGACATACAGTGGTACCTTGTATAACGTAATTAATTGGTTCCAAATTAAATTACGTTATACAAGTTCTTCGTTGTGCAAACCCTTATTTCCCATAGGAATGCATTGAAACTGGATTTAATCCGTTCCAATGCATTCCAATGGCGCTAGTTTTTTGGGGGGAGGGGGGCGGGCGGGTGGTGGCTGCGGGGTGGGGGGAGGGAGTGGGGTGTGCGGGTGGTGGACTGTGGTGGGGGGCTTCGGTGGGACACACCGGGAATCCGCCCCTCACCTGCACCCCACGCTGTTGCTGCTGCTGCTGCTGCTCCTGCCCAGCGGCGGCGGCGCAAAAACGTGCAGCCCGGCTTTGGTTTTTTTGGGGGGGCAGGCCGGTGGTGGCTGCGGGGTGGGGGAGGGAGTGGGGTGCGCGGGTGGTGTCCTGGGGTGGGGGGCTTTGGCGGGACGCGCCGGGAATCCCCCCCCTCACCTGCGCCCCACGCTGTTGCTGCTACAGCTGCTCCCGCTGCCGCCGCTCCCGCCGGGGCTCTTCAACTCACCGCCCATCAGCTGGGCTCCTCGATCGGAGCTTTGATAAGATGGGCTGTGAGCTGAAGAGCCCCAGCGGTGGTGGCGCGAAAACCTGCAGCCGGGCTTTGGGTTTTTTTTGGGGGGGGACGGGCGGGTGGTGGCTGCGGGGTGCGGGGAGGGAGTGGGGTGCGCGGGTGGTGGACTGGGGGGGGGCTTTGGCAGGATGCGCTGGCAATCCCCCCCCTCACCTGCGCCCCACGCTGTTGCTGCTGCTGCTGCTTCCGCCACCGGGAAAGGAGCCCGGCGGCTTCTTCTGGCCAGGGCTGGCAAGGCCAGCAGAACGACGGGAGGGTTTGTTTAGCTAAAAATCCAGGGAAAAAAATCCGTCCCCCTCCTCTTCCCGCGCAGCCGCAGGTGGTGGGCGGGGGAGGAGGGGGGCGGATTTTTTTTCCGTTGTACGGATTTTTCGCTATACAAACCTTCCGTTATACGAGGTACCACTGTATTCAAGTTAAGAACAGGGAATTAAAAGAGGCATCTTGGAATATTAAAAGGTAACAGTAGAGCTACAAGGAGCATGCAAAAAGAAAAGAAAAATCCATTGTGAGGAGTGGAAAGTAACATGGAAAATACTGGTGTTTTTTGAAGTCAGTCAATGCAAGCATGTATGGTAATCCATATAAAGTCACCTACTAGGAAGTCCTCATTCAGGGAAAGCTTGCCTGAAGAGAAAGGTCTTGACCTGCTTCCGGAAAGACAGCAGAGATGAGGCAGTCCTGGCCTCCAGTGAGAGGAAGTTCCAAAGTCTGGGATCAGCAACAGAGACGGCTCTTTCATGTGTTCTTGTGAGATGTACCTGTGAAGGTGACAGGATGGAAAGAAAGGCCTCTTCTGATGAGCCGGTTCATACTGTGAGATTCAATATTTGAGGTAGCTTGGACCCAGGC
This sequence comes from Phrynocephalus versicolor, assembly GCA_023846285.1. NCBI lineage: Eukaryota > Metazoa > Chordata > Lepidosauria > Squamata > Agamidae > Phrynocephalus > Phrynocephalus versicolor. The sequence continues at coordinate 12,572 of JAHTLZ010000982.1, forward strand.
CATTTTGTGCTTAGTAGGTTAAGGTCAGCACCTTGAATTGTGTCCATTAGCTGATGGGTAGCCAGTGGAGCTTCTTTAGTAGGGGTGTAATGTGATCTCTGTGACCCACTCAAATCAGCAATCTGGCCGCTGCATTCTGGACCTATTGAAGTTTCCTAAGACTTTCCATTGGTAGCTCCACATACAGTGCATTACAGTAGTCCAGATTTAGGAGTCTTGCAGGTCATTTAATGCAGCTTTAAAGTAAAAAACAAATTTACAAACAAATTCATCAATTTGTCAGAAAAATTGTAAATTCATTTTTGTGATTCATTGACCTTGATAAATCACAGATCAAAACAAATCACAATTTTTCAAATTTGTTCCAATCTCTAGTCCAAACTTTACTTTCTTAAGTTCAGTGGTGCTGTAGAGTAGATACGTGTTCCTTCTAGCAACAAATGTCTACACACTAACTGCTCACAAAGTACTGTGTTGCTTCTACATCTCTGGCTAGCTGGTATTACTCACTGGTTCTAGTTTTATGTGTGAGTTAAGAGCATGGGGTAAGATGGCACAATGTATTCTAATTTTCATGGAAGGAGTGGCAAGTTGCATATAGGATAGCAAGATCGCCTATGGCAATGGTGCTGAAACTTTGACACTCCAGATGTTTTGGACCACAACTCCCAGAATTCCAAGTCTATACTGCCAATGACAATGGGCTGTGGGAGTTGTGGACCAAACATCTGGAGTGCCGAAGGTTCACCACCACTGGCCCATGGCAACCTTCCACAGACTGCTGCTTTATCCAGGGACACCCTCAGATGTTTTAAACTAAAACTCCCTTAATTCCTATCCTTTATTCTTATTACTTGGGGATGATGAGGGTTGCAATCCAACAAGATGGGTGTGGGGAGGAAAATGTTTGTGGAAGATTGGTGTAAGCATCAAAGAATATTTCTGTGATATGACTGTCGTGTTGGTAAGTAGGTACAATTGGTAAGTAGGCACCAGCACTCAACATGCTGTTTCTGACAGATGTGTACATACTACACACCCAATGGAGCCCCCAAAATGCAGACAGCTGTCTGGAGTTATTTCAGCTCTTTGTGGAAGCTTCAAGATAAGGTCTTTGATAAACTTAATCATTCCTTATTCATGGTCATGCCATCCACAAGTGTTTCAGATGACAAAAAAGACACCAATATAGGATTATGGTATTATTATTGATTATTTATTATTATAAATAAATCATGGAAGAACCTATCATTTTCTTGCGACAGTACCTAAGCTCAGAGTCAATAAGAAATCAGGATGGGTGAGGTGAAATATGGTACTATTACACCTGCTAATAAAAATATGTTGTTTTTTTAGAGTGAGTCATGGCAATACAATGCCACTGGCATGACTGTACTCATTTCAAAACATGTTCAAACAAAATGGGATATTCTCCTTATGAGCTTCTCCAGCTGAGGAGTGGCTGACATGACCATGCATTATCTCTTTCCACCCAACCTCCAATTTCCCATTGAACCAAACGATGAATGTATCATATAGTTTCAACAATCTTCATGAGAAGATTTCCTAAGGCCCTGGCAGAGAGTTTTTTCCCCGTGTCCAGAGAGAGAAGATGAGTACGGTGTCCTAGGCAAAGAGCCTACAAATGAAACTGGTTAGGGGGTTAGAGTAGTGTTGCTGAATATATCCTGGAGTTCATTTAGGTCTTTCATCAGGGAGTCACCTGGCAGCCCTTCCTGGGAATTGTAACTAGGAGTTTTGCTTCCTGAGAGATGTGCTCTGTTGCTTAAATTTTGGTCACATGAGAAACACGTGAGCAGGAGAAGATGGAGAAATGGGATGGAGCACCTGGGTCTGTTGTGCATTGTGTTCTTCCTGGTGAGCAATGGCTCTAGGCCAGTGATGGCGAACCTTTTAGAGACCGAGTGCCCAAAGTGCGATTTAAAACCCACTATTTTTTCACAAAGTGCCAATACAGCCATTTAACCTCAATACAGGTGGCTGTGAAGGGGTGATGTTGGGTGCCCACAGAAAGGGCTCCGAGGGCCACCTTTGGCACCCGTGCCATAGGTTCACCAACCCTGCTCTAGGCCATGCCATCCTGGGGTGGATAGGTTCATGCCCCTCTGTGATACCCACTTCCCCTCCCTTGCTTGGCAGGTGGCCACTCCTCTATTCCCAAATCCATGAAATTAATACAAGTGTCAGTAAGAACAACAGGGTTTACTAAACCAGGGAAAGGCAAGTCAATGTTGAACAACCTAGTCCACAGGTCATCTTCGGGGCTTGCTAGCTTCACTAACCTTGAGTCGGTCTCTTTTCCTCTGCTCCCCCAAGTTACCAACTCTGGGGGATTAGAGCCTACTGTCCTCTCTAACAGCGGGTGCCAGGTACTTCCAGCACTTGAGGCCTGCAGAAGCAAGGATCTGTATGCCTCTAATGAGAGCAGGGCACACACACTGCATAAATTCAGCCCACTTGTTGAGCGCCACGAGGCTGCCAATTGCTGCTGTGCCTCCTGGAGGCTGCATAGACAGTCCTCTGGGATTGTCACCTCCAGCACCACCGCTGGGTCAGGGTTGTTTCTACCTCACAGACCCTCTGAGATTATTGGGGCTGCGCCTGGAACGTCTCTCATCCCTCTCCATTATTGATGTTTGAGTCCCTCACTTTTAGGAATCCTAACCAGCTTCCTAAGCCAGGGGTCATCTTTCACTGGATGGTCCCACTCGCTGGTTGTGTGTGGTTGATCCTCTTCCACCTCCTCAGCTTGAAGAGCTTCCCTCAGCTTCTCCAGAGCATCTTCGCAGGTCCCTTCCTCCTCATGCACTCCTAGGCACAGCTACCCTCTTCCACCTCCTTCACTTCCTCCAACATCTCCCTTACAGCCTCTGGTTCCCAATCTCCCATTGTCGCCTTTCTCCTCCTATAGAGGATCCCATCCCTGGACTTTTCAGCAGGAAGGGTTTCTGTTTGAGTTGCACTGCCTTCTGAGATGGCAGTGAATACCATCGGAGTCTCTTTCCTTGCCTCCTATAGGACAGCCTCATCGTTTGTGTCCTCCTGTGGCTTGGATTTGTTTTGCACAATCTCCCTTAATTATGCGGGTATAGCACCCTCTTGGGTCCCTGGGCAGGGGTTAGATGCCCTCCACATATTCTCCAGCAAATACTAATTTTTAGAAATATTCTTGTAAAAACAAATATATACAGTATATCTGGAAGTTGAGACATGGCAAGTGGACTTCTTTATCTTGCAAAAGAGAAACATTTTGCTGCTTATCCAAACAGCTTCATCAGTCTGAATAAAGCTAGTTGCGAGTCCTCCACCTTATAGTCTGCTTTGACCTCTTGTCACCCTGGTCTGAAATAGGTTCATAAGATGAACAATGGCTTGAATAGGCTCGTTAGGTAGACAACAGTATCCATAGCCTTAAGGTGAACAATGGCCTAAGGTGCTGAAACCCATAAAGTTTGGGTCATTAGCTATGGCCTTGGTGGTGAAGGCTTTTTTATTTGTCTGGGTGTTGTTGAAAGCACAACCTGATACATAGCAGACAAACTGTGCCTGAGGCCCCACCTCTGTTGAGAGAGGGATTTTCAATGCTCACGTGAATGGCTTCCCTGACCCCTCTCTCAAACCACGTATCAGAGAAGATAGGTGGTTTGAGAGATGGGTCAGGGAAGCCATTCAACAATACCAATAGCTGTTTGGATGAGCAGTGAAACGTTTCAGTCTCTCAAGAAAAAGAAGTCCAGTTGCCATGACTCAACTTCCAGATAAAGTCATCTGGATGACTGAGAATCTTGACAGGCATATACAATATATATTTTGCCCATAACTTTCAGTCCCCTTGGTCATAGCCCTGCTTGCCTCATCCACCTTGTGGTTTCCCATTTTGACATGTGACTCTTGTTTCCCATCTTCCCACTCCTAGGCATAAGAAGACCACCTTTGCCTATAAACAGGAAAGGGAAATGGAAGAAGTGAGTAGTAGTCTCCCTTTTCATATATATATATATATCCCTGTGCTTACTGGGTGTCCTTGAGTCTCAGGAAATGGAAAGACACCCTGTGATTGACAGCTCAAGGCCACCTTGGCATACTGTTGGGTATGGAGAGGCCAGCACTGAGACAAGAGCACTGGGTGTTTTTTAAAAATATTAATATCAATCAAATGAAGCCAGAGCCAGGCATTTCATATGATTGGAGGAATAATAGCAGCCATTTATCTACTACTTCCTGCTTCAGTACCACTTAATAGCCAGGTTGGGGGGGGAGCACTGTGGGCCATGTGGATGCCGAGAATTCAGCCTTTTTTAACTTATTGGGGAGGCCTGCAGGACTGCTGGCAGACCTAACAAATTCCCCACATTGTAACCCACTCTAAGTATACGAAAAGGGTGTCTGACTCACAGAGAGTCCATTATCACTTGATTTGTACCAAGAATATTCGCTTGAACTTCTTGCATAGCATAGTTATATCTAGAGATGTTGGCATCTGGGGGACAAGGCACTGCCTCCCACCCACTCTTCCTTGAGGCATGAACACATTCAACAAGAAAAAATAAAGGGCCATCGTGTGCCCCCCCCAGCCCCATCCAATAGAAAGAGAAAGTTTCTGATTTCAAAGGAAAGAACAAACAGATCTAGGAGGATTTATTTTCCTAACACTCATCTTTAGATTGTGGTGACCTCTAAATCTTGGGAGCAAAGCCCTAGTTGACCGAAACTAAGCTACCACCCCGTTGCACAGAAAGGTTGCTGGAGGTGGAGCAGGAGAGAATGAATGGGAGAAGCCCACCTGCAGACACCCTAACTCTCCTTATCAGCTCCTCCATGTCCTCCTTGGGCAGCTCCACCCTTTTGGTGAACTGGCAATCTCACATGCAAATCTAACACATGGCCATGTGGGAGTGGGGGGATGATGCCCTCCACCAAATTGACTTGCATATTTGTTTTCCTGTGTCACTAACCAATTAGATGGGGGTCATCTTCCTGTGGATAGAAGAAACACCTCTCTTTCTCTCCCCCCCCCCCATTTCGTTACAGTCATAACCAACTCTTCATGACTCCATGTCCATGGAGTTTTCTTGGCAGGAATACTGGAGTGGCTTGCCAGTTCCTATTCCCACCTGCAGCACCTGGTATTCCCTGGTGGTTGCCCATCCAAGTACTAACCAGGGCTGACCCTGCTTAGCTTCTGAAAGCAGGTGAGATTGGATGTGCTTTAGGGCATCTAGGCAACTCTTTTCTTCCCTCTAGCTACACTTATTTACTGCCTTTGTTGGTTAGCCCTTCTCTCCTCCCTTCCCCCAGATGTTGTCCCCAGGGAGGGATACAGATTAAGCCTTCTCTTATGGATTCTCTCCAGCCACGAAGGACTGAGAAATCCATCTCTTGCTACCTTTTAATCTTCTTTCTTCTCCTAACTTCTAATCCTTGATGGAGAATGCTGAATAGTGAGTAAAACATATTTTCCCCCACATTCCTCCCCCCCCCAACCTAAAGGTAGCCTCCTCCTGAGTATTACAAAAGGAGACTTGTTGCTCAATTCTGACTCTAATTAGCTGATTGTCTGTTGCAGGTTTAAAAGGACTCGGGCACTTCATAAAGTGTAGAACACAGGCAAGGCTTTTATACTGTAACTGCAACTTCTTCAAATGCAATGTTTTATGAGGTGGGGATGCTGAGGCCCATGTCTTCCACAAGGAGGCTTCCTGCCTTCCCCCCAGCACATCCATCCATTATACTGTATATTTTTTTAATTCCTTCAGAAAAAAAATGAAGAAGAAAGATGCCAGAAATTGGAAAAGTTACCTTTGGGGGCTACAACACGGGGAGTTGTATTCCAATAATAATAATAATAATAATAATAATAATAATAATAATAATAATAATAA
>JAHTLZ010000983.1:177-33683 GCA_023846285.1 Phrynocephalus versicolor
TCTCTCTCTCTCTCTCTCTCTCTCTCTCTCTCTCTCTCTCTCTCTCTGTGTGTGTGTGTGTGTGTGTGTGTGTGTGTGTGTGTGTGTGAAATAGAGACTTCTCAACAACCAAGGACATCTTATAGAGCATACAAGACATGCTTTTGGGGTGACAATTCAAAGTATCTCCAAACCACTCACCACATTAGTAGGGGCAATCTCGGAATTATCAACTACTCTCCACAAATAAGCTTTAGCTGCTCCTGCGCCACCAGAAATGCTCAAGGGTACCATTTAATGCAACTGTAAGGCTTTCTGACTCCTAGTAAGAGGATTTCCAAGAACTAATCCCATCACACCAGGATGTTTAAGGGTTAACCCTTATGTTTGCAGATTATGTTGTTAGTATGAAGACTCTGCCACTTTGGATAGTGACTCTTACCTGATTTTGACCTAGTCTATGGTTTTGTCCCCATTAGAGATGGGCACAAATAAAAAATGACACGCTGTTTCATTGTGTCATAAGTTTATGAAATGTTTTGTAATGTAATGACATGGCAGACAGCGTTTTATGTTATGAAATGAAACACCGTTTTTTTTTACTGTTGAAATGAAATGATTCGTGAATTTCCCTTCTCCGCTGTCCTGTTTTGGCCACCACCACCCAGCGAGTTTTGACAGGTTGAGCTCTCAAAACCAGCTGAGCGGCAGTGGCCAGAATGGGAGATCAGAGGAGGGCTTTGAATTTCCCGCTGCCTGCCCTGTTCTCCCATTTTTGCCCCTGCCTCCTAGATGGTATTTTTTTGACACTTCCCCTCCCCACATCCTTAACTGTCAAAAACGCACCTGTGGTGGGGACGGGGACAAAAACAGGAGGACAGAGCAGGCAGTGGGATATTCAAAGCCCTGTTCCACTCTCCTTTCTCAGCCGGGGAAGGGGCTGGCAGTTAGTGCACCCACTTGATCCTTGCCTGGCTGAGAAGGGCACAGTGGAGCACAGGTTTGAATTCCGTGCCACAGCAGTGAGGGTGCTCCTGTGACACAGAATCCAAAACTGTGCTTTGCGATTCCCTTTTCAGTCAGTCAAGCGTTGAGTGGGTACACAACCTTCTCGCCCCTTGCCTGGCTGAGAAGGGCACAGCAGAGCACCTTTTTGAATTCCATGCCACAGCAGTGAGGGTGCTCCTACGGGCCGGAATTTTAAACCTTGCTCCACTGTCCCTTCTCAGCCACACAAGGGTTGAGTGGGTACACAACCCACCTGCTGCCTGCCTGGCTTGCTCTCTCAGCCCATGCTGTGTCAGGGGAATCCCAACTTCCAAGCAGGAAGATAACAGGGTGAGTGGTTAAGTCAGTGCTTGCCCTGTCAGCCCCCTGCTGTGATGGGGGTTCAGGGACCCCCCTGTTGTATCAAACCGAGTTCTGAATAGCTTCATTTTATTTCATTTCATTTTGAAAAACAATTGTTACTAATGAAACAAAATTACTAATGAAATGAAATGAATTGCTATTTTTCAATTTCATGCCCATCTCTTTCTGTGTGTGTCGTATCATTACAATCGTGTGACTGACCCTTCGTGACTCCATGTCCATGGAGTTTTCTTGGAAGGAATACTGGAGTGGTTTTCCAGTTCCTACTCCAGGCACCCATAGCTCCTGGTATTCCCTGGTGGTCTCCCATCCAAGTACTAACCAGGGTTGAGCCTGCTTAGCTTCTGAAATCAGGCAAGATGAGATGTGCTTAGGGCATGTAGGCAGCTGCCCGTCTCTAGTCCCCACCAACCAGAACTTCAGTCATGACATAGAACTTGGTGCTAGCCATCTCATTTCTGCCTCTGGCTCTCCTGATCAGCATTACCTTAAGTAGAAATTAGCTATCTCCTTTGATGTGATTGCATGCCTTCATTGCACTCTCAAATCTTGCCTTCATTAAAATTCATCCTATCCTGTTTTCAACCACACAGCTGATAAACAATAAGGCCATATGCATCCATGGAAAGTATCACTACAAACAATGAAAGATCACATACAATAAAAGAGCAGCCTGTTTCATATTGGTGCCTTACAGATGTTTTAGACCTCAAGGATCGCTAGATTGGGATTTGGATGATGGGCATTGTGCTCTAAAACATCTGGAATGGCTCAAACAGGGGAATTCCAGTTTAAAAAGCCACACACGTGAATTCATGTCATCTTTGCTGCAGTAAGGCAAGAATGCTATCCTTTGCCATCCCCATGGTAACTCCAATTTCATGGGTGCTATGAATTTGGGTTTTATTCTATGTGTTGCAGACACTTCCTTAGATGTGGATCCCTACCTTCAAAACAATTCAGGCATATTGAACAACTCCAGGAAAACACAGAGTGGAGTCACAGCAACCCAAAATGAAAGTCCCCAGCCATGAGTTCCTGATATCTAGCATCAAAGCATAAAATGTCATCTATAAGATTGCTCCAGTTCAGGTTATAAAGCATTCTGTTTGTTTTCTGTTAATAGCTACTTAATCAACCCATCAGAAATAGGGAGCAGGCAAGCAAAAGGTATTAGAAAAGCAGTGTCTCTACCAATTACAATGCCATGTATATATTTTTTTTTACTACTGCCCATCCAGTCATCTGCAAAAGAGCTTGAGAAATATAATTTAGCTTCAAAGAAGTTCCATAAAACCAACTGTACTGAATTTTGTGAAGTAAAAAGTATAACTCCAAGGACACAAGTTGGTGCAAAATCAAACAAAATTAATTAATTAATTAATTAATAGCAATAAACAAACACTGTTTGAGTGAAGATGCTACATTTGCAGAAGCCATTATGATAGCTAGCTTTCAAGGCTACTCTTCTCCGGATGAATGACAGCTCCATTAGAAAGCCGTTCCCTGCAAGGAACCAGCTCCTCTTGCATATATTAGCTTCAAAGAAGGCATGGAAGGGAACCTGATGAAATATCTACATTTTGACAAATGCTAAATTTCTAATAGGAACTGGGCCATGGCTCCCTCTTCCATACATATTTGCAGTAGGTTAGAAACAATTAATATATAAAAGCATCTCATTGGAAAACGCTGCTATGCTCATTATATAGGCTTTAGCCTTGGCTGAGATCCACAGATGCAGAGAATAAACCACTTCCATGCCATTGAACACTCACTGGCTTATGAGACAGCTGAGACCTTATTCTCTTTTGGAGGACAAGGGCTTGGAACAGATTCCCTCCCGCCCAGTGGGGTATCAATAATGGCTCTGTAATATCATGTGCTGTTCAGTATTTTAAAACATGTGACCAGAAACAGAAAATCTTGAATAGAGATGGGCACAAAATGGAAAAATAGCCCTTTGTTTCCTTTCCTTTCCTTAGTAATTTCATTTTGTTTCGTTAGTAATGATTTTCCCCCAAAATGAAATGAAATGAAATGAAACTATTAGGAACTCAGCTTGATGCAGCAGGGGGATCCCGGCTTGCCCAACACATCCCCTGACACAGCAGGGGGCTGAGAGGGTGAGTAGTGAAGTCAGCACTCACTCGCTCAACCATCGGCTGCTGTGCCCTTCTCAGCCAGGTGAGGGTCGAGTGGGTACACAACCCACTTGCCCCTTGCCTGGCTGAGAAAGGACAGCAGAGTATGGTTTTGAATTTCCCTCCGCCTGTTCCATTCTCCCATTGTCTACCCCACCCTGCACCCCCAGGTGGGGTTTTTTGTCAGCTCAGGACATGGAGAGGCAACAACGGGCTAATGGAGCAGCCAGCAGGAAATTCAAAACCCTCCCCTGCTCTCCCATTCTCATCACCGCCACCCAGCTGGTCCAAACTAGCTGGGTGGTGGTGGCCAGAACAAGAGAGTGGAGGAGGGAAATTCATGAGTCATTTTCTTTCAACAGTAAAAAGAAAAATGGCATTTCATTTTGTTTTGTAATGAAACGCTGTCTGCCATTTTGTTTCATTATGAAATGTTTTGTATGATACGACTAAACAGCTTGTTGGGTTTTCATTTTGTGCCCATCTTTAATCTTGAATATGTAATTGACTACTATCTTTTGAAGTTCACCAAATTGAGGAGGGAAGGAAAATGGGGGGGGGACATTGTATTTTTTAGTTTTCATCTTTTACTCTAGCCCCTTTAGTTTCTGGATCTCTACTGACTTCTCTATTCAATAATTCCAATGTCAATATAGATAGTAGCATTGAAAGTGTACATCCTTGCCTAGTTCCTTTCTTCACATTGACATTTTCAGTTGGTTCCTCATTTACTATTACCAACTATATTTCAAATCGTCATGTTGGGGTATTGGGAAAAGTTTTCAATTAGCGATAATCATGTGTCAATTTAACCTCATTGGCTACAATACAGCCACTGTGCAAAGAAAAAACAACCTTGAAACTATTCCATATGATAGAGAGCTACTCTACAATCATAAGCTGCTAAGACCTTACATGTCTTTTTCTTTCTTTGTTGATGTACTCTGACTTCTGATCATCCTTCTTTCTTTCTTTTGCTGTCGCTGGATCTGAAAAATCTGCTTTTTCTCCTTGTAACCCACTCACAAGCATTTTATCTAACTCCAATAGCCTCAGGTAGCAGGGAGAGAAATTTTATCCACCCTTCTGTTTTTGCAAACATCTTCAAGAGTGCTGAAAGAATACCATCTCACTTTTCCAAAGGGGTTAAGCAGCTATTCTGGCTAATATACCTATTTGCTTTTTCTAACTTGCCTTCACTTTGCAGTTTCTCTCATTTGCCTCCCGTTGTACTGGATCTATTTTTCCCCTCTACACTTACACTTTTACTCATAGAATAATAACACCTGGAAAGTGTTGACACCTGGAGGGTCACAGTTTGTTTAGTGCTCCATTAGGACAAAACCATTCAAATATCCATCAAAATATTCCTTTTCACTAGAAGCAAGCCAATTTCTATCTCATGGCACAATGTTAAAATGATGTACTGCAGCCAAATTCTGCTCATGATGACCAGGGGTTCAATCCCAGGTAGCTCTCTTGATAATAATTCATCCTTCCATCCTTCCAAAGTCTGTAAAATAATTACCCCATGTGAGCAAAGGAGGGGGCAATATGTAGTCTGCATAAACTATCCAGAGAGTGCTTTAAAAGCTATAGGGTAGGGGTATATGAGCAGCATTTCCATCATACTAACAAAGTTGCATTAGCAGCAATTTCCCTTCTAGCATGTTTTTTTCTTACTGAAAAGGGGGCAGTTATACATATATACATATATACATATATACTGTACATATATTAATAAGCTTCTGCCCATATGTATGTATACATTCCATTCACCCACCCCTATTCTTTTAAACCTTTCTGATCAATACAAGTCAGGACATGGATTTTTCTTTTCTGTTGTCCTTGGAAAATGAAATATGCACTAAGGGGCATTGAGCAATTGCATTTCCCAACCAGCTTTTTGAGGCTTTATTTCTTTCTACTTTTCACATTTCTGATGCCCTTGGTATCAAAGCCCTTCACTTTTCCTTAACTGAGTAATATGGTCTCCATTTGGAATGTACACACACCAGTTCGTTTATTTAAAGCACTTTTGAACAGCCTTCATGGTTTTAAAACAAAACCCTCAAACCTCTCGGTTACCTGACCTTGGTTGAAAAGAATATCAAAGTTTCCAGGAACCAAACCGAGGGCTTATTTAGCTGTATTCATTTGTTGGGTTTTCTGAATCACATAAACAGTACCCTGGAAACAGTTTTGGACAGAATATCTGCCAGCGTTGTCTCTAGTCTTGACTGTTGTCTAGTTGCTCATTGCCTTTGGCAGCCAAGTGTCTCGCACTGGTGATTTTCCTGTCAGGTGGAACTGTCCGAGACTGATTGTAAGGCTGGTCAGGTTCCTCCCTTTCCCAACCTTGAAAACTTTTGTCTTCTTATGGAAGCCCCATCTGTGGAGCAAACACCAGCCAGTGTATTGGATACCTCTGGATTGACAGGTTAGGCAGAAGGTGTAATTTGTATCTCAGAGAGAGGTTGACAAGGATAACTAAGCAGTTGGAGGTTTCAAATGCGGGAACAATGCTGAAAGCAGATTTGTGCTTGGTTTCCTAGTGATACACTGCTGTGTTTGGGACATACAAGACCAGGTGCAATCAACCACCTGCTTGACAGAGAAGAATCAGCAGTAGAAAAAGCAAGGCCACCATGCAAGTGGCAGAACACTTGTCCCCTTAGGAAACTAATGGTAATAGTGGAAAAAACACTAGGAGTGGATGTGAATTTTAAACAGACCAGTTATTCTTCCCAAATTTCACATTTTCACATTTTTCCTAGAACTTAGTCTCTCTCTCTCTCTCTCTCTCTCTCTCTCTCTCTCTCTCTCTCTCTCTCTCTCTCTCTCTGTGTGTGTGTGTGTGTGTGTGTGTGTGTGTGTGTGAGAGAGAGAGAGAGAGAGAGAGAGAGAGAGAGCAGTTTGCCTAACTGGGCATATGTCATGGACTAGTTACTACTCAAAGTGTGGCATAGTGACAATGAAGACATTGAAAAAGGGCAGCTCTGAAGAAAATAGAAAGGCTAATCAAGTGCAAGGACATCTCACAGGAGACCAATGTCATGATTGTCCACACTATTGTTTTCCCAGTTACTATGTACAGATGTGAATTTTAAGCAGTGAAGAGAGTCAATGGGAAAAAGATCGATTCACGTGAGATGTGGTGGTGGATGAAATACCATGAACTTTCAGAAGCAAGTACATCTTAGGGCCTTTTCACACGACCTCTAAAATCCGTGGCAAATGGCTCCCAGATCCAGAGCTTAAAATAGTTTCACCACCAGCTCCAGAGTTTACAAAAAATTAAGTGTGACCATGCCCACCTAAGCACGTCCCAGCGCACTTTTTAAGTACCTGCTCTCCGGGGGTGAAAAATTCCTGATGTGGATGTAACATAGTGAGTGCAGGGCTCTCCTCACTTCTGTTTGTTTGTTTGTTTGTTTTGCCCCCCACCCCTTTAAGACTGGAATGCTGCTGGGAGCAGAGCGGGAGGGCAGAACGGAGGTGAGCCGGCATTCTTTTCTTTCTTTTTTTCTCCCTCTCCTCACGCAGACAGCAGCCAGGAGTGTGGAGGGGGTTGGGAACACAGGAACAGCGACAAACCCCCAAGATCTCTGGTCCGAATTTAAGTGGCCAGCGGATCTTAGGGGTCGTGTGAAAAGGCTATTAGATGAAATTAAGCCTGAACTTTCCTTGAGAGCAAAAAAATGGTGAAATTGAACCTGTCCTACTCCAGACGTCACATGAAAAAACACGACTCACTGGAAAAGAGAACAATACCAGCAAAAGCTGAAGTCAGCAGGAAAAGGTGAAGACCGAATATGAGGAGGATTGATTCCATAAAGGAAGTCACAATCTTGATTCTTGAAGAGTGAAGCAGGGATGTCAATGATAGAACATTTCACTCTTTCATAGAGTTGGACTAAGTTGGAAGCAATTTTATGGCAACAACAACAAAAACAACAGCCTATTGAATCACTGTATTTATTTATTTATTTATTTATTTATTTATTTATTTATTTATTTATTTATTTATTGGATTTTTAATACCACCCACCTGACAACGAGGTCACTGTGGAAAATGACTGCTAGAATCTTATCCTAATAGGTTTTGTTCAGAACACTGAAAAAGGAATGATGTAGGCAGATGAGATTCTTTGCCTCTAAAGAAGAAGGCAGAAGATTTTTGTTTTCTTACTTAGATAATTAAGTGAGAAAAGAAAAAAATTCTCTTGCACTCATCCAGGATTGTGTACAAAGTATTTTCCTTTGAAAAGCAAGGCATGCCATATGTAGCAAGCACGGAAGGGCTAGTAATATAGAAAAAAACCCAAGGCTTTAACTGCCAAGCACCTCCAAAACTAACAATTGGTCATCTCGGTTTTGCATAATCGACTTGTACAAATTGTTTTTGCATATGTAAACAAGCAAAGAAACAAACACAAACCACTGAGAACAGTAGGGAATCTCACCTTGCATATGGTTCTTTCTCTTTAGCAGTGAGGATGAGAAAACACCACGTTTAGTTTCCTAGTACAATATTTACCCATGTTTGTGGTGCTGAACTAGGGCTACTACTGCTACTTTTCACACATTTATCATCTCAATGAATCTGGTATCTGTTTGCAGAACCAAGATAGGAGTAAAATTCTGTACCGGGTCTTCTGGGAGAACAGCCAGCCTGCACAGCCTTGGACAAGCTGCATAGTCTCAGGATGCATCCAAAGCAGGGAACAGTAAACTTTTTGTGAGTACTTGATACCTAGAAAACCCTGGACAGGGTTACTCTAAGTCTAAATTAACTTTATTAGAAGGTATAATTATTAATAGCTTGGATGTGTAGCATTTGTCAATAGCAGGTGGGTGAGAATTGTATTTTATTTGCTTTAAAAATAAGAACTTATTAAAAGTTGCACCTTTTTCATAAATGGGATTAAAAAAATGTATGTTTCCTTTTTTATAAAAAGGGTCAGATGTGAATAGAAGTAAAACCTTAATCCATGAGTAATTCTTAACTTAGAAGATCCAGGTCTGTTTGCATAATTTCTCCTCAGAGTGACATTAACATGCAATGCATGTCAGTTCCAACTTGACATCACAGAACACAAGCACATATATCTGTAAGATCCTGCTGCACTGTTTGAAGAAGATGAATTATCAAAAGCTAGTTGTCTGTTTTACTTACTTACTTACTTACACTTGGTTAGTGGTCTAATAAAAGTATCACCTACTCATGTATTTATATTGGGCGGGGGGTTGGGCAGGGGGAATACAAAGGCATTTTCTTCCTTTTTTCAGAATTAAAAATTAATGTCTCTCTGTGTGGATGGAGAGGGAGAACCTGACACCACAAGGTCACTGGTTCCATTATGAAATATGTCTGTGAAGATTTTCAGTCATCTAGGTGAGGTTATCTGGATGCTGAGTTATGGCAACTGGACTTCTTTTCTTGTATTTCAGGCAAAAATCAAAGAAAAACAAAACAAAACAAAAGACATAAAACATCTGGCACCTTAAATACTAACTTTCATATTTTAATGTAATGTTTTGTGCACAAGTCCACTTCTTCAGACATACAGCAGCAGAATGAGGTGTGCAATATAATATGTGATAGGATATACATTTCATACCAGATATTCATTGGCTTGAGTATATAGAGTTGAAGGAGGGTAGATAAGGGAGGGGAAAGAGGAGGGAGAATTGATTAGTAGTAGAGATGGTGGGAAGGAGGATTTTGCCAGGGTCTGTTGATATGTTAAATATTGTTTCATGACTCTGTGGCCAGGGTCTGTTGAAATGTTAAGTGTGGTTTTATGGCTTCCCGGAGTAAATTTCTCAAGAGAGAGAAAACAGATCAGATCAGAGCACGGTGAGAGGGAGGGTGGAAGAGAGGGGGGAGAGAATGAGAGTTTTTACCTTAGAGTACATGAAAAAAGTGGCATTATTGTAATATTACATTTGATAATGACTCAAGAAACCCTGACTTATGTTTAACTCATCCTTGTGTGTGTCCATCATGCATATGAATTTTATCTCAGCTGTTTCTCTTTGTATTATTGACCTGTAATTATTCTGTTCCAAAACAGTGACCTTCAAGTCCTTCAAGGAGTGTCCAGGTAAACTGAAATGAATTAGTCAGGATAGAGGGGCAGGGCACAGAGATAGTTACTTGCAGCACCTGTGGCATGTTTGTTTTTATGCCAAACCAGGTACCTGGTTACATCTGCTCAAAGTGTAAACTGGTGGAACAATTGGAGGACAAGGTCAGGCAGCTGGAGGCCTGTGTTTTCAATCTTCGCAACCTAAGTGATCAGGAGAGGGAGTGGCAGGAAGCAGAGGAAAACCTTGTCAATAATAGTATCAGGGAGAATCTAAATCAGGGGGAGGACCTTTCACAAAGACAAGAGACAGATACATGGAGGAATGTTAGAGTCAGAAAAAGAAGAAATAGGAAACAGACAGACAGCTTGCAACTGCACAATAGATTCCAACCTCTCTCCTCTATCAGCCAGGAACTGCACCCAGAGCAGCAAGGGCAGCTGGAAGGCACTGCACAGGGAAATCCAGCAGTACAGCAAAGGGCACCTACCGAGCCTCGAACGAGGAGAGTGGTGGTGATTGGAGACTCCTTGCTTAGAGAAACAGAAGCGGTTATCTGCAGGCCTGACAAAATGAATCGAGAGGTCTGCTGTCTTCCGGGAGCCAAGATTCGGGATGTAACACAGAGTCTCACGAGACTCATCAAGCCCACAGATTCTAACCCCTTTGTTTTGGTCCATGTAGGAACTAACGATACTTCCAAACACAGCTTTCAGGAGATCGCAGAAGCGTACAAAGAAATGGGTAGGAAGCTGAAGGACATGGGTGGACAGGTGGTAATATCATCTCTCCTCCCTGTAGAAGGACGTGGTCCACGAAGGGAAAGATTAATAGTGGAGGTAAACAATTGGCTTCGCAGATGGTGCCGGCAGGAACGATTCGGATTCTTGGACCATGGTGGGCTTTTTGATACAGACGGGATATTGGGCCGGGATGGGGTGCACCTCACCACTGTTGGTAGGAATATTTTTGCAAAGAGGATTGCAGATTTAATAAGGAGAGCTTTAAACTGAGTTCGCAGGGGGAGGGAGAAAATTATCTTAACGGGAGAGATTCAGAAGGGGTTGAGGTGACTAGCCCAAATGTTGAAATAGGAGCAGGACAAAAAGTAGGACAGACCACCAGTGAGAGGAAAAGCAGGGTAAGCAAAGGACAGGTTAGAAGTGCTCGCAGCCTAAAATGTCTCTACACCAATGCACAGAGCATGGGGAACAAACAAGAAGAGCTGGAACTTCTAATACACCAAAATGAATATGACATAATTGGCATCACTGAAACATGGTGGGATGAGACGTATGATTGGAATGTGGCCATTGGTGGGTATAACTTGTTTCAAAAGAACAGGCCGACTAAGAAAGGAGGAGGTGTAGCTTTATATATTAAGGACATTTACACTGCTGAAGTAATACAAAATAAACAGCAGGAGAAGCAGGTTGAGAGCATTTGGGTTAAAATCGGGGGTGTAAAAAACAGGAGGGATGTCACTGTAGGAGTATATTATAGACCCCCAAACCAGCCCGAGGAGTTCGATGATGCCTTCTGTGAGCAGATGGCCACACAGTCAAAAGGGAGAGATGTAGTAGTAATGGGCGATTTTAACTATCCTGATATATGCTGGCAGTCCTACTCAGCTAGGAATGCAAGGTCTAACAAATTCCTTACTGCCCTTACAGACAATTTCATGGTCCAGAAGGTAGAGGAGGCAACCAGAGGCAAAACCATTTTAGATCTGGTCTTAACCAATAAGGAGGACCTTGTAAATGGGGTCGAAGTGGTAGGAACGTTAGGAAAAAGTGACCATGCCCTCTTGGAATTTGTTATACAGTTGGAAGGTGAAGCTAAGCATAGTCAGACAAGAATCTTGGACTTTAAGAAAGCCAATTTTGGTAAACTTAGGGAATTATTGGCTGTGATTCCATGGACTGAAACACTAAAAAAGAAGGGAGTCCAAGATGGATGGGAGTTCCTTAAAACCGAGATATTAAAGGCACAATTTAAAACTGTTCCAACAAGAAAAAAAATAGGAGAGGTCTAAAGAAACCACAATGGTTTACTAAAGAACTTTCAACTCAGCTGACTATAAAGAAAAACAAGTACAAGGAATGGAAAAATGGGAAATGCACCAAAGAGGAATATAAACAAACAGCTAATATATGCAGGGGGGTGGTAAAAAAAGCTAAAGGGCAAAACGAACTTAAACTAGCCAGAGACATCAAAGATAATAAAAAGGGTTTCTTTAGTTATGTCCGCAGCAAAAGGAAAAATAAGGAAGAGATAGGCTCTCTGCGTGGCAATGATAATCAGTTACTAACGGGAGACAAGGAAAAGGCAGAACTACTCAACACTTTTTTTGCCTCTGTCTTCTCCCAAAAGGAAGAAGGAGATCTGCTGGGACAAAGAGTAGATGAGGCAGGACGGGAATTGCAACATAGAATAGGTAGGGAGATAGTACAGGAACATCTGGAAACATTAAATGAATTTAAGTCTCCTGGACCAGATGAGTTACACCCAAGGATATTAAAAGAACTGGCAGAAGTAATTTCAGAGCCATTGGCAATAATCTTTGAGAAGTCCTGGAGAACAGGGGAAGTCCCCATCGACTGGAGGAGGGCTAATGTTGTCCCCATCTTCAAAAAGGGGAAAAAAGAGGACCCAAATAATTACCGCCCAGTCAGCCTGACTTCAATTCCCGGAAAGATCCTAGAACAGATTAATAAGAAATCAGTCTGCAATTATCTAACAAACAATACTGTCATTACAAAAAGTCAACACGGGTTTCTTAAAAACAAGTCATGCCAGACTAATTTGATCTCTTTCTTTGATAGAATTACAGGCATGGTAGACGAGGGGAATGCTGTGGATATTGCTTATCTGGACTTTAGCAAGGCCTTCGATAAGGTTCCCCATGGTATTCTTGCTAAGAAGTTAGTAGGAAGTGGGATAGATAGTGCTACAGTGAGGTGGATTTGTAATTGGTTGACTGATCGCACGCAAAGGGTGATCATAAATGGTCTCTCATCATCTTGGAGAGACGTGACCAGTGGGGTGCCCCAAGGTTCTGTTCTTGGTCCAGTGCTCTTCAATATCTTTATTAATGACTTGGAGGAAGGAATAGAGAGTATGCTAATTAAATTTGCAGATGATACCAAATTGGGAGGGGTTGCTAATTCCCTACAGGATCGGATGAAAATCCAAAAGGACCTTGACAGATTAGAAGTCTGGGCCAAAGCTAATGGAATGGATTTCAACAGAGGGAAATGTAGGGTGCTACATCTAGGTAGAAAGAATGAATTGCACAGATATAAGATGGGGGACACTTGGCTAGAGAATAGTACCTGTGAAAGGGATTTGGGGGTCTTGGTGGACCACAAATTGAACATGAGCCAGCAGTGTGATGTGGCGGCCAAGAAAGCCAATGTGATTCTTGGTTGCATCAACAGAACCATAGTGTCTAGATCAAGGGAGGTGATAGTGCCACTCTATTCTGCTCTGGTCAGACCCCACCTGGAGTACTGTGTCCAGTTCTGTGTGTCTCAGTTTAAAAAGGATGTTGACAACCTCGAGCGGGTGCAGAGGAGAGCGACTAGGATGGTTGAAGGCCTGGAAGAGATGTCTTATGAAGAACGGTTTAGGGAACTGGGAATGTTCAGCCTATCAAAAAGAAGACTGAGAGGGGATATGATAGCTATGTTTAAATATTTGAAAGGATGTCATATTGAAGAGGGAGCAGGTTTGTTCTCCATGGCTTCAGAGACTAGGACTCGGGGCAATGGTTTCAAACTACAGGAAAAGAGATTCCATTTGAACATTCGGAAGAACTTCATGACAGTTAGAGCTATTCGGCAGTGGAATATGCTGCCACGGAGGGTGGTAGAGTCTCCTTCTTTGACGGTATTTAAGCAGAGGCTGGATGGCCATCTGTCGGAAATATTGTGAAGGGGTTCCTGCTTGGCAGGGTGTTGGACTCGATGGCCCATGAGGTCTCTTCCAACTCTATAATTCTATGATTCTGTGTATTGTGATTACTTATGACAAACTTATGTCCACTGATGCGTTTTCTTAAAGATTGTCCTGTTTGTCCAATGTAGAGTGCAGATGTGCATTGTTGGCAAAAGATGGCTTAAATCACATTGGTTGAGGAGCAGGTGAAGTTGCCCTTGATACTGTTTTGACATTGTTGGGTCCTGTGATTGGGTTGCCAGAATAGATGTGTGGGCAGAGCTGGTATTGGGCTTTGTGGCAAGGTTTAGTTCCATTGTCCATGTTGCTGTTTTCTAATATTGTGTGTAGAGGTGGGCACAAACCAGAAAACCCATGGTTCGGGTTCGTCTGGTTCGGGCCCACCCTTGGTTCAGTTTGGGTTCGGGATTGTATGAATTTTTTAAAAAATTGTACAAACTTGAACCTGTTTGGGTTCTTACCGGCGGTGGCAGTAAGAACCCAAACAGTTCAGTGGCAGCAGCAGTGGCAGCGGATCCTGGCCCCTGGAGCAGAGGCTTTTTTAAAGCACCCAGTGTGCAGCCCCTGGGGCCAGGTTGGTGCTCCTTATTTATTTTATTTTTGTTTTGTCTTTGTTTTTTAAACTTCCAGGTTCTGTCCACGCTACAGCTGTAGCACGGGCAATCTTTTTAAATTATTATTTTAAAGTGCCAACAGTGTGGCCCTGGGGCCCGGTCAGTGCTGGGTTTTATTTATTTATTTATTTCAATTTTAGGGTGCCAACCAGGCCACCCCTGGGACCAGGTCAGCACTTCTTTATTATTATTATTATTATTATTATTATTATTATTATTATTATTATTATTATTATTATTATTATTATTATTATTATTATTATTATTATTATTATTATTATTATATGTTTTAATTTTTATTTTTTTACTTCTGGGTTCCTGGTCCCATGCTACAGCTGTAGTATAGGGCTTTTTTGTTTGTTTGTTCGTTTTTCAATTGCTGACCACACGGCCCCTGGGGCTGGGTCGGCGCTCCTTCTTTATTTTTATATTTTTTAATTTTATTTTTATTTTTGTACTGCCGACCACATGGCCGCACTGCAGCTGTAACGTGGCCATCGGCTCCCCCCCCCCCATCACCATCCCTGAAGCCAGGAAGACTGGACCTACAGACCAGCACCAGTTAGGAGACATCTCCGCCCCTTTTAACGAACCAAACCTAACTGAACAATTTTTTTTCCATTTCATTTCATTTTAAATTTACCACTAAGTTCATTATTCATTTCATTATATAACAAAATGAATAACGAATAACGTTTCATGCCCATCTCTATTTATGTGCATTAGTATTTCTTTGAGATTGGGAGGTTGTCGGTAGGTAAGTACATTTCACTACTTATCCAAGTAGCTTCATCAGTCTAAGGAAAGTGGGTGTAAGGCCTACAATTTATAGTCCATCTTGGTTTCATGCCACCCTGGTCTGAATAGGCTCCTTAGGTATCCACCTGGATAGGCTCGTTAGATGTACACTGGCCTGGCATGCGTGAATTTCCATTGTGAAATTGCATCTTCTCTCAAGAAGAATACTCAGATGAAATCTTTCTACTGACTCAAGCCCATTATATGTAGTCCTGCTGTCTGTGGCAGCAAGGAAGAGTTCTTTTGCCATTTTCTATATGGCAGTCCTTCACATAAGGGAAGTATGCTATCATGCCTCTCTCAATTTTCACTCTTCAGGCTACACATAAATTCCTTCCCTTAAAGGCTAAGTAGGGAGGATTAACAAAGGGGTGACTACTGATCATTTGCAAATCTGTCTTTCTTTTACACTTAAAAAGGGAATGAAAATCCATGCTTGAAGTCCCCCCCCCATTTTAATGTGTATAATCCTGCTGAATTATACGAATGGGAAAAATCTGTTTGGCTCTTGGGATACACGGCCATAAGAGACAGTTAGGATTTATCCAAAGTTGGTACCTCAGCATTTACACTTAGAGATGGGCACGGAACAATAAAATGGCGGTCCGGTTTTTCGTTTGTCGTTGAGAGGTCTGTTTCGGTTCATTTCCGTTTGTCGTGAATTTTTGGAAAAAATTCATTTCCGTTTTCCGTTTTTCCGTTTGTTGTTTCTACCCACTTTTTGCATGAGATTTTTAAAGCATTTCCGTGCGCAGGCATCCCCCAACACCCCAGACCAGAGGGAAAACACTAAAAAAAAAATGGATGCTGGCAGAGACACAGTATAGACCAGGTACGCAGGGAGGCTGCAAAGGCAGCGGTGGGCGTTGCCCAGGGTGCAAGGCAGCCGCAGAGTGACTGCACTGTGGGGCAAGGGAGGGTACTCACCGAGAGGTACGCAGCACGCACACACACAAGGAGGCTGCAGGACTGAAGCTAGAGACAGCAATCCCACCCTAACTCCCACCAGAAACTGCAAGGAGGATGGGGGCTGCCAGAGCTTTTTATGCCCTCTGTGGCTGCCAGACCTGCCCAGTCTGCAACCTGGGCATGCTATTGGTTGAACATGATCCCATCACATGGCTTGCCTCCATTTTGTGGCTGGTGGTGACATCCATTTTAAAGGGAAAAGAAAAATACATCGCAATGGGAGAAGACAAAGGCAAACGTTTTAAGGACCCCAACCCCCTTGTAGGTAATAATTTCAAATAATTATCACGTTATCGCTGCGTTTTTACAGATGTCCAGGGTGTTTTAATACCCAAGAAATCAATCAATATTAGGCATCTGGGAGCCATTTGGGTCGATGTCCCCTAACTCCCGTTAAAGGGAAAAATACAGCGATCTGAGAAAAGGCATAAATGCACCTTTTAAGGACCCCACCCCCCTGGTAGGTATTATCAGACAATATAAATAATTATTGCTATGGTTTTACGGATGTCCAGGGCGTTTTTTAACATTTAAAACAGCTCATTTCATTGTGCGTCGCCATTAACGGAAACGAAACGTAACAACCACAATTTTCGTGGTTCTGTTCGTTTCGTTGCATTTTCATCACAATTTTCGTTTGTCGTTTTGTTACGTAATGGAACGACAAACGAATAATGGAAACGAAAAAATGTTCGTTCCGTGCCCATCTCTATTTACACTAGTAAAACTTTTACACTGATGATGGAGAAATAGTATTGAGAGGAAACTGAACTGTTTTCTGATCTTTCTTCCAATTAGAGAGTTTGGGTTGTCTTGTTAACCTGCTTTCTAACCTTGTAACTCATGTTGTGTGCCAGTTTGGTTCATAGGAAGACTTACATTGTCTATATTTTAATCTACCAACCAGACTGATTTGGTGTTCTTCCTTCCTTCCTTAGCTGAAATTCCTTGGTTGTTTTCCAGATATATCATTGAGAGATAGATGAGATGGGATTATTGCAATTTTATTGGAGAATGACAATCATACACACTCCTCCTCTTTTATTACTGGATTATGTAAGGGACATGCTCTGTACCTGTTACTAACAGTTACCCATATGCTTCCATCTATAAAATGCCCCCATGTATAAGATGACACCCACTTTTCCAACCTAAAATTATAGTTTTGCCACCATGTGAAATGCAAGCAAAAGTGTTTTTGTTTTATTTTGTTTCTTTTATCTAGACCAGGCCTGCCCAAAGTCCGGCCCGCAGGCCAAATCTGGCCCATCAGGCCATTCTGAGTGGCCCACGGCTGGCTGGCCCACCTCCCCCTCCCCCTCCTTCACTCCATGTTTTTGTTCTTGTTTTTAAAATCTTCCGCCAACACTGACACCGCCGGGAAGCTTGAGGGGCTGGGCGGGCCGGTCGGCTGGTGAGCAGAAGTTTGTGGGACTGGTTGGGCGGGTGAGGGGGCGGGCCACCACCAGCAGCACTGCTGGGAAACTTGTGAGGCTGGGCCGGCCGGCTGGCCAGCCATTACGTGGGTGCTGCAACCGGCCCCTGACACATTTTCAGCCACCAAATCTGACCCTCCTTACAAAAAGTTTGGGCACCCCTGATCTAGACTGATCATGTTTCTTTTTCCAGGGGACAGGATGAGACTGGGAAGTTCTCTCCATGCTTTTCATTTCATTGATTTAAGAATAACCAGTTTAGGGTTCCATGCAAAATTTTACTCACCAGGGTATGGAATGCAACACTGTCATGTGTAGGGGTGCTTGAGTCAGGTCACTGCAGCTATTTAGAGGTCACCCTCACTGGTAGAGTTGTCATTTGGTGTGCTGGATTGGATTGTTTTAATCCTTGAGAAGCAGACTGAAGATTGTATTGGTGTCTCCCATCATCAGCAGAGGCAATCTCTGCTAGTACTGTTGTGTTTCACAATCCAGGCTACTTGATTTTTGGGATTTCAGTGTCACTGCTGTAGTGGACATGCTTACTGGATTTCATGCCTGGCCTACTGATTGCCTTCTCTGAACTGAAATTAAGGGCATTTTATCTGAAGGGTGGATCAGGCACCAAACTCCCGCGATAAACAGGGGAGTACTGTAGTAGTAACTTCATTCACATTTATTTAAAAAAACAAATGTATTTTAACAACTATGAAAATAGTCAGGAAGTGGTTCTTTTTCCAAAAGAACTCAAAAAAAGAAAAGGAAGGAAAGGAAGGAAAGGAACGTGAGAAGAAGGAAAAAAAATAAAAGGAATACTTGAATTCTTGTGAATCTGTTGGATAATATGGAAACCATAGAGACTAATTGCCAATTCATTTTCAGTGCAATCAGAACCCTGCAGCTCTGTGGTAAGTCGGAAAATACCCAGTTCACTTTAAGCAATTTCTGCACTATGATCTAAGCTGTAAGTGCTTTTCAGCCTATTCTAGTGTTTTCTTTGCAATGCTGAACAGTGTAAGTGAGTAGTTTCCAAGTATCCAGGTTGTATCAAAACTGCTTCTGAGCACATAATGCCTGCTGTGTTTTATCCTTGCTGTGTCCAGAAAGCTTTTGAAGTTTACTTTTGCTTTTAAGCACCACCACATTTGCTGCATTTAAAAGGGACACCAACCAGGCCTATGGTAATGAGACAAATTGACATCTAGCAAAGGAATTGTTGATGTCAGCCGGCATCCATACAAGGGAAACGATGCATGAGTCATAATTACACTGTGTCGCAATTTCAGATCAATACGCAAGACATTAAAAAATCCAATAATGTTACAACAAACAGTCTGAAATCAGAACTGAAACTCCAAGATAAGTCTCCACAGACATTCCAAAGTAACTCTGTTTTCTTAAGACTCTCTTTCAATAGGTGGTTCCATACCTTAATACAAAATGTTTTGCATGTTTCAGATCAAATTGTCTCATCAGTAGAAACTTTGAAATAAACTGAATGTATTTCCCTACTGTCAGAAGTGGGGATCTGGCCCTTGTCTGTGACTGAAGCAGGTGTGCACAGGTTCAGAAAACTGGGCAGTAGACTAGTCACCTGGAAATGAAAAGGAATGTCCTTACATCTTTCCGTAGAGAAGATGCATTCCCCACTCTGAGGTAATATAGCTAGATGAGGTAAATATATCCATTTCATTCTTTCTTGCATTTAAATGATTTAAACACCCAGTTCTTTCTTTACTAGATACTAAGACGATTTGCTATATGGATGAAAAACTGAAAATAAATTGCCTGTCATCTGTGCTGGTCAAATTCAATAGCACAGCTTTTTCTAACATAATATGCTATACCTGTCTGCTGAATTGTGTTAAAGTTGAAGAGGCCTCAGGAAAAAAAGAAGATGGCAACACTCATTTAATACCAACATGGTTGAATGCACAGGACTTCAAAGCCAGGTTTGTAAGATTGAAGCACCGCCATTTTGAGAACTGGGTGGGCAAAATTTGTTTTAGTTGCTGACATATTTCAAATGTTAATATATCTCCACCCTTAAAAAGAAGAAAGGTATGAAATCCAGTAGAGTCTTATCAGGAATAAACTGGAACAAAATTCTCACCCATTTTTATAGATCAGTGTTCCCAACCTTGGGCCTCAGACCTTTTTGGACTGCAACTGCTAGAAACTCCTGACAACACACCTAATGGTGAAGGCTTCTGGGAGTTGTTGTAAAAGAACATCTGAGGACTCAAGATTGGCAACCACTTCTATTGATAATAAGCAGATAATAAGCAGTAGACATGGGCACGACTTAGCGGAATTCCCGTTTCCATTTCTGTTCCTCATTTCCGTTACGTAACGGAAAAGGAAACGACAATTACTCCGCCAGAACTCGAACTCGAACCGACGAATGAATAATTGGGTCTGATTTGTCGTTGTCGTTCCTGGCATCGCGGCGATCGCACGATGCCAAGCAGCACAGAAAAAAGTTTTAAAAAGTTAAAAAAAAAAAACCGATTCCCGGCCAAAAAAGCAGGCGAAAATATGCCTGCCTCTGAAAGTGCACCTACCAGAGGGGTGGTTTCTGGGGGGGGGTTCCCGGCCTCCCCCCTCTCCTCCTGTCCTTCCTGGGCTGCTCTTGTGGTGGGCAATCGCATCCTCGTCGTCCCGCCAAAGTCGCCGCCTCGCCGCCTCGCCGCCATTCAAGCAGCACAGAAAAAAAGTTTTTAAAGTAAAAAAAGAACATGATTCCCGACCAACAAAGCAGGCGAAAATATGCCTGCTTCTGAGAGTGCACCTACCAGAGGGGTGGTTTCTGGGGGGGGGGGGTCCCCGGCCTCCCCCCTCTCCTGTCCTGGGCTGCTCTGGTGGGGGGCATCCTCGTCGTCTCGCCAACTCGCCATGCCATGCGGAATCCAAAATGGGGCGACCACAATTTATTTTGAAATCGTGGTCCAAAAACACACCAAAGCACCCAGAAACATGCGAAAATTGCTGCTGCCTGCTACTATTTTAAAACTGCCAAAATTTTTACAGTAGCAGCAGTGGGTTTTTCTTGCAACAAAATGTCCTCCTCTCCATTGATTTTATTTTATTTTATTTATATTTTTTACACCTGCGCAATGATGGGCTGGCCATGGGAGTGGACCATGCAAATTTTTGGAGCCATTCCACCAATCGCATGGCCACTTGGCCACTGAGACTTCTGGGATGTGCCAAAAAGCCCACTAACCCTGCCCTAGCCCTAACCCTAACCCTAACCCTTACCCATATGCCACAGTACACTGTCCTTCTTAGTGGGTCAGAGAGGCACCCAGAGGTGCACCCCACTACTCACCCTAACCTCACCCGTAACTAGCCTAACCCTAGCCCTTGCACTAACCCTAACCTTAAGCCAGATCTGTGTACTTGCATTGCACACACAAGTACGCTTCCCTTCTTAGTGAGATACAGAGAGCCCGCGAGGCACCCCAAAGAGGGGTGCCTCTGCCAGTCCACTGCTGCAGGCAAGTCTGCAACTTGGTATGCATATCCATATGGCTATGCATGCCCTTTTGTAGCGGGCGAGGAGAGGAGGCACCCACGAGGTGCCTCCAGGAGCCTGCTTTCTCTTCCTTCCTAGCGGGTGAGGAGAGGAGGCACCCACCCACCCCAGAGGTGCCTCCAGGAGCCCACTTTCCCTTCATAGCGGGCCAGAGGAGGCACCCACCCCACAGAGGTGCCTCCAGGAGCCCACTACCCCCCTAAACCAGTACTAATGACAGACAAAAAACAAAAAATGAAACAACAAATTTTTGAAAAAAATCGCAAAAAACGGAAACAAGCCGAAACGGACCCGTTCCGAAAAATGACAACTCGGAAAAAAAAATTTCCTGGGCGTGCCCATCTCTAATAAGCAGTGGCATGGGATTAGCTGTCCAGAGTTACCATATTAGAAGACTGGTTTGAAAGCTTGGGTCCCCAGATGTTCCTGGAGCAAAACTCCCAGAAGCCCTCACCACTAGCTTTGTTGTCAAGAGTTCCTGGGAGCTGCAGTTCAAATATGTCTAGACTGCCTTAGAATATCCATCAGTAAGACTACATTAAAATTCTGTAGAATATCAAAAGAAAATGGCTATGCATCTGCTTTTGATTCCCATTGAGGAGCCAAAGGGAAAGCAAGGGAGCAGAGGAAACTCAGTCTGAAGACAATCCACTCCTTTCCTATACTTGGGAATGTGGATGAAGAATGTACCAATTCATGGCTGATAGCATTTTCATATCTTTTAAACTCAGTCTGTGCCATTGCCTCATTAATTTCCAATTAAGCCAAATCCATTCAAATGGCATATTTAAAACAAAGACCTATTTTTGGCCCGTTTCATCTGTTAACACCTGTGGTGTAACATGTGGTAGAAATCCACTGGATAAATGGATTTGCTTCATGCTTTGTGAATCAGGTTCTTGTTATATAAAAATTCACAGATGTCAATTTCCTCAAGTACCCTCACCTGACAGGAAAAAGCTTCCAGTGGGAAGGAAGAAACCTGTGAGAAATTTAGATTGCACTTGACTCTTACTGGCCAACAGGCTAGTAGTAAGCATCAATGCCCTACAAGCCAAAACCCTCCCATAATTTCAGGTATCTAGCATAGTGCCAAATATTCAGTTTTGGATATAATTCTGGAATCTTTGCCTCAGTCAGAATCGGTCCTTTGTGCAACAGTGGTTGCTGCTATTAAATGGTGTCTTCTCTGTATGCTTGGTTGAGAAAGCTCTCTTCCCCCACTTTTCTTGTTTCTTCTCTTTCTCAATACTTTAATGCAGATAAAGGCTGCCACTTTTTTCCAGCCAATTGAATAACTTTCATCTATCCTGCACCTGTTCGATCCTCTCTAAGCCTCCTTTGATCTGAAGAAGGGTGGGGTTTTTTTGTTTTACTTTCCACAGTTGTTCATGTTTTGAAAAAATTTTGATAGATTGGAATTTCGTGGGGAAAAATTCAAGGATCAGTTTTTCCTCATCTCTCTGTGTGTGAAAAAAAAATGACATAATTGACTTAGCCACTGCATCACCATTCAAAACCAGTTTCTCCCTTAATGGGATGGTTGGGTTGTTGTTGTTTTCCAGAAGAGAAAAGAGGCAGATATAGACATATATAGATCACTGACTAGAAAAATGTTGCCAGTTGGTAATGATGTACTGCCAACATTTCAAATCATGAAGGTATTTTTAATGGAGACATCTCATTTTTGGAATAAATTTACCATGGATCAGAACTGATCTCAAAGGTATGATATCACATCTGCTTTCTCAGCTCCCAGAGATATATAAAACATCCCACTGGACTGGTGGAGGTACCAGGGCTTGACAGAAATTAATTACAAATACCTATTGTAATTAATTCTCTTTTCCAATAATTAAAGTGCAAATGTAATATCCTTTTCTACCCTCATAGCGAAGGAAGATTTTTTTCACCTATTGGGGTGCCAGTGAGAACCTCAGGCAGGAATATGAAAACAATATTTTCATCAGAACCTCATGCCCATATTATTTTTCTATCTCTGCCTTAAGTCTACATTTGGCTGTCTTCCCTTGGACTGTCAGAGAGTATCACTTTATCCTAAGGTCTCCTGGGCACCTCTTTGTAAGGAGAGACATTTTCAATGTAGGCATGCTTTCCCCAACTTCTCATGCTCAGTGCCTTGCCATGCGAGGATCTGTGGTGAGTGAAACACAATTAAAGGGAACCCATTATGTTGTGGAGAGTAGCATTCAAGCATATGTCCCTACAAGAGGAAGAAAGGTTGGGTAGGAAGATTTCTCTTGCACCCTCAATGGGCTAGATTAAGTCAGTTGTTAGAGGTTCCCCTCTCCTGATCTAAAAGCTCTTCTCTGATTATCTCAATTCTGTAATAAGACTTTCTGAGTTTCCTGAGTTACAGGAGATACCATTATAGGCCACTAATAAAATATATATAAAAAAGAACATTGCAAGCTTTCGAGTGTAAATCACTCTTCTTCAAAGCAGGTCCCAGAAGTTCAGACATGGTAAAAGATGTGTTAAAAGATGTTGTAAAAGCATTATTTTTATTAATGGCCTATAAAGGTATCACCTGTATCCTATTTTAGCAATTGTGTTTTGTGATAGCCATGTAGCTCACCCCCCTTTTTGCTTTGACTGAGTTCTGAGATGATAGCAAATAGCCCCACACATCATAGCATATAACAGATAAATGATTTGGGAATTAAGGACCCCAAATAAACACCAACCTTACAGGCACTGCAACAGGATCCATAAGAAATACAATTTAGCAGACAACACATTGCATACCACAGGGCTGTATAGAAAGTAGGTGGTGATTCCTTATATTTTGCTTTTCTCCCAGAACTGCTTTTCCAAGGTGTTTCTACCATGATTAAAATCAGGTACAGCAGACAGCACAGTGGACTAAACTGAAGTTGTCATTCCAACTAGGCACATTGATTCCCATAAGTGTTTATTCATCATTCAGCAACTGCTTCAATGGGTTTATTATAGTTGGAAGGCTAAATGGATTTAGGTCAGAAGTTATAAAGCAACAAAACAGATTCTCCTATTGGAATAACAGCAGAATTTAAACAATTCTATTTCACTTGGGGGCAGGGAGAGAAAAAGTACACCCTATTGCAGTGTTGGTGAATCTACAGCAGGGGTGCCAAAGATGGCACTCGGAACCCTTTCTGTGGGCACCCAACATCGCCCCTTCCCAGCCACCTGTATTCAAGTTAAATTGCTGTATTGGCACTTTGCGAAAAATTAGTGGGTTTTGAATTACAGTTTGGGCACTCAGTCTCTAAAAGGTTCGCCATCACTGCTGTATTATATTGAAACCTCCTTCCTTAACAGTCAGTCAATTGCCAAGGTTCTGTTTAAGTAAGGGCGCTTTTACACAACCCCTAAAATCCGAGGCAAATGGCTCCCAGATCCGGAGCTTAAAATTGTTTTCCCACCAGCTCTGGAGTTGAAAAAAAATTAAGTGCGACCACGCCCACCTAAGCATGTCCCACCTCACTTTTCAAGTACTTGCTCTCCGGAGATGAAAAATTTCTGATGCGGATGTAAAGGAGTGAGTGCCGGGCTCTCCTTGCCTTGTGTTTGTTGTTGTTTTGCCCCCCCCCGCCCCGTTAAGGGATGTTAAGAGACTGGAATGCTTCCCGGAGCAGAGCGAGACAGCAGAATGGAGGTGAGCTGGCATTCTTTTCTCCTTTTTTCCTCCCTCCCCTCACACAGACAGGAGCCAGTTAGTGCGGAGGGGTGGGGACACAGGAAGAGCGAGAACCCCCCAAGATCTCTGGTCCGAATTTAAGTGGCCAGCGGATCTTTGGGGTTGTGTAAAAGTGCCCTAAGAGCTCTTTGCTCTTTGGAGTTCTAGCACTTGAGGAAAATCCTTAAGAGAGTTCTCTCCTGTTCGACTGCTCTTGACCATTAAGGCATTTGAGTGAAGAGAATGGCCTTCTGCAACCTAAGAATCTGCTGGTAGATCTCAAGTCTGCTACCACTCATTTAGCCAGTTTTTGGGGCTCCTATTTATTCGACAGAGGCACACTAAATCCTTTATGGAGAGCCTTTGGTACAGTGTTGTGGGAAGGACTGTGGCTTCTGTTTGGCTATGACACTCGAAGCAAGTTTTTGTGCTCAGCATTCATTTGTAAGTGCACACACCTCCAGTTGGCTAGAGTTGGTTGGTCGCAAGCTTCCTGTAAAAATAGGGCTGAAGTTGACTCACCTTTGATGTAAAGAATATGTACCCATTTTTAATGCGTCAAATAAATCACTGACTGTTTCAGGGAGCTTTTGAAAAGTTTAAAGGGTTGTTTTCTGTTTTTTTATTGTGATTGAATGCTGCTTCTCAATTTTTTTTTGCTTTGTTTGGCTTGTTTTTCCCCCTCAAGCAATTTATAAATATGTCAAATCATCACCATAAAATTGATTTGAAGTGTCACTAAACCTGAGATTTCCACATACTGACAGTGGATCAAAGGGTAATGGCAATAACGAGAACAATGTACAAACTTGGGTCCTCTTAAAACTTCTCTTACACATCCACTTGCTGCAGGAAGATTAAACTATATAAAGCCAGAAGGGAGGCTGATCTCAGAGTGAAGGGATAAGCAAGACCTAGTGTGTCACAAGTGCATGAAGGACAAATTAAACTTCACGTTGGTGGAGATGAAAACATATTCTAAGTATTTTATTTAAATTAAATTAATGCATTTTAATCATAATAAATTGTCCCTCTAAATCATTTTTTTATATTTCAGTAAATATGTTTTTCAGTTATACCTTGGCCATGGATAAGGAGTGCACAATTACTATTTGAATTTGGACCCACCCAATAAGTGGCATGGTGGCTCAGTGGACTTAAGGCTCTGAAAAATTTTGGCTGCAAAGTCGGCAGCTCGGCGGTTCAAAACCCAGGTACCACGCAGTGGAGAGAGATTCCACTAATAACCCCAGCTCCTGCCAACCTAGCAGTTTGAAAGCATGCAAATGCAAGTAGATAAGTAGGTACTGCCGTAAAAAGCGGGAAGGTAAAACAGTGTTTCCTTGCAGCCATGTCGGCCATGTGGCCATGGACTTGCACAACACTGGTTCTTTGGCTTGATTACAGAGATGAGCACCACCCCTAGAGTTGGACACAAGTAGCATGCATGTGCGGGGTGAACCTTTACTTTAATAAGTAAGTTAGCAGATAAATAACTAGTGGGTTAAGAGCCACTTTGTATATGTTAGAGAGTAGAAGATGAAATTTGGTCATATTCTCCTTATCGCTATAACCCTGAGCCACACACACAATTCACCAAAGGCTTGAAAACTATCACAGGATACAAGAGACTTCAGTATCCCACATTTGTGTAAGATTTTTTTGGGTGCTGGAGATATGGGAATGGGTGTGCTTCTCCAATGTTTTGTGATAGGTATGTAGAATCGTTGGATCTCTGAAAGTTGTTCATGGCTTTGGAGAAGTGTAGCCTTATTGTTTCCATCTCTGTTATCTCTTTTGAATTCAAGGAAGACATATTTCATTTGTGTATAAATGACCACCTTTCAGGGTAATGATGAAATAAATAAAATAGTAGAAGAAATAATGAGTATAAAACCCCGTTTCCAATGCAGCATAAATATTTATGCCTTATATTCAGTTCCTTCAGGTCTTTCCAAAACGACCTTTCTCTTCCTTATAAGCAATGATATATAATTGGCTAGATCGGGCAAGGAATGTGTCAAAGAGCACCAGAAGATGGACAGAGTGCCTTGTAGGGCACTTCATTCAGGGATTTGGTTTCACTGAACTATTTTTTTTTTAATCTTTTGCTCTGTTTTCTTGAATTAGAGGTAAGACAGGTATGTGCACCAGAATTCCTTGAGCAGTTTCTGTATCTCTAACAAAGTGGCAAAGAAGAGAAGCCTTCTTAGTTGTAACCACCAACATCACCATACTACCACCATCACTATGTCTGGTTGGTTCAGCCATGATTGCTGAGTTGGACCTTAATTGTCCGCCATTCTTTCAGTGGTTTCTGTCCTACTTATTTCACCTTTGGTGATTCCCTCAACCAGGGGGTGAGTTTTGCTCCACTCCTTAGGAGAGACATTTAGGGTCTTTTGTGTTTTTCCCTCAATCACTTCCCCATTCCATTGATGAAGTTGGACTTACATCGTTTTGTCTGCTTTGGGTTCTAGAACTTTCCCGGAACTAGGAGGGAACAATTTAGATATCTCAGCCTCCTGGAATGGAGCATTTTAAATCATCCCTGCACCACTGTGGAGGCTTCAAGTCCTGGAAAGTCCAATCTCTACTAGGAGATATCTGTCCATGATGATAGAAATAGAGAGAGCTCCTCCAGACTCACATTACTCTAATTCTGACCACCAAAGAAGACCAACTCCAGAGTGTGCTCTACTACAGGAGTGGAGCAAGATATCAGTTGGAACACACCTGTGGATGTAAAGAAGGGCATGAAGTCCTAGTTTGCTCTTGTTAATTATGTCTCAGCATGTTGAAGCCTTTCAGCATGACAATCAAAAGGACTCCAACCCTTCCCTTAATTAGACCAAGTAATTCAAGACAGGAGACTCTTATGCAGCAGAATGGGCAGTATCCCTATTCTGTCACCCCTTTCATATACTCATCAGTCTCAATCTCCCTGCTTTCATTCCCTCCAGCTATTTGCTTGGGTCCACTCCTGCCTCCTTGCACAGATAGGTCCTATTATCTGCCTCCTCCTCTCCACTTAGGGATGACCGATTGACCTCTGTGCCCACCTAAGGCCTGGCATGTGATCCATCCAGGGAGCATGGGTGAGGACACACAGCCCCCTAGAGGTGCTGGACCAAGAAACTGATGGGGAAGGAAACAGATTGGAGTGTCTTGAAAAACACCACCTTTGATTGTCTAGAACAGTGGCGGCATACCTTTGGCACTCCAGATATTTTGGATACAACTCCCAGAATTCTGAGCCTAGATTGCAAAAGACAAAGAACATCTCGAGTGCCAAAGGTTCGGCACCACTGGTCTAGAACCTCAACAAGAGTGTTCTGCATTGCAACATTTTGCTGCAGGCTGCTTAGAATATGAAATGCCAGGGACAAATGCAAATGCAAAATGGTAATCATCATGCCTGCCTGCGAGGAGCTTCCACGTACATGTCTCCCTTGAATTGCAGCATGGTTTTGGTTTTACACTGATTTTTAATAAATAAATAAATAAATATTTCAATAAATAAATATTCGATAAATGCTGTGCTGTCTTTTGTCTCTAGGAAGTGACCTGAGAAAGGTGGGTCTCAGACTTATTGAAGCGCCTGTAGTTGGCAGTGCAGTGGCCCCACTCTGATAACAGTGGCCCAGCCAACACTCTGTTCTGGCATGTCAACTCCATGTGGCATCCAGGAAGAGTGTTGGGGCATGCAGGGAGCTCCCTCTCTCTTTCTCTCTCTCTGAATCAGCTCTTTATGCTTTGGAGTCACATTTTGGGAGGCAAAAGAGTTACACACAGATTTTGAACTAGACAGGGGGAAAATACCCCTAACCCCAACGTTGTTGAAAGAAGAATGATCTATCTGGTTTGTTCCTGTTTGAATCAGCTTATATATATATGTATTCTCAGGGTTGGCCTTGGGCAAGTCATTATCTTGTTGCCTTGTTATGCCATATTAAAAAACTAGCCCACAGGGTTGCAAAGAAGATGAATGCAAAAATTACTGTAATTATATCTAGGGAGGAGGAGGAGGAGGAGGAGGAGAATGTGAGATGAATATTCATGTCATTAGGGTCATTCATAACCAAGATGAGAGAAGAGATGGGCTGTATCTTTCTCCCTACAAGATTTCTCTATATTCTAAGAATGGTCAAAACCAGGTTTGTGGGGGGGAAAGAAATATATCTGTATATAAAGGAATATCCTTTCTTACCGTTGGCACCATCCAGAAATATTAGACTACAATTTTCACAATCCCCTTGCAACAGGGCTATTGATTATATTGCTAATATAGCTAATATTTATTTCAGTTTATCCCACATAGCTCTGACACCAAATAAATTATCTGGATTAAATCAATGTTTGCTGTAAAGCAAACCAATCAAGATACTGCTTTTGAGGCATCACCACTAGAGCTATACTCACCAAACCAAGCTCCAGTTCAAGGCAGGTAGACTTTTTCCAGAATGCCACAAGAGAAACCCCAAGGTTTTAATTAAAGCCGTTATTTTTTCTCCACTTACAATAGTTGCAGTGCTACTTAATTCTATTCTAATAAGAAATATTTTTGCAGAAATTAGTGCATTTCTTGGTTGCTCTCTCCCATGCTGTTTTATTTTTTTTGGGGGGGGGGTGTTGGTTCGTTGGTTAGTTGGCTGGTTCGTTTTGCCTCTTCAAGGAGGTTTTAAAAACTGAAATGTATTGCTGTCTTCTTTCTTTTATTCTTTGGAAGTTAAGCAGCTGGAAGTTCTCTGGCAATTTTACAGAGGCGTATGGTGAGTGGGGTGGGTGGGAAAATAGGGCCAAATGCAAATTTCACAAACTCTCAAGGGGACCGGAGGCTGGAGAAAAGATGTTAATGCAATTACTGCTGATAAAGTTCTGTGTATGGGAGAGAAATTAGCACATAATCTCAGAATCCTTCATTACAAGCATGCTAATTGCACAACAAAGTTATCCTCTTCTAATGAAAGGACTGAAAAAAGGAAATACTAGCTGACTTGTTCCATTTAATTCAGAAAATGCATGCTGTGGGAAGGTGGATGAAAAACCTGATCTGATGGCAGGGGTGATCGGGAAGGAAAAAAGCAAAGAGCATCTGGAAACATTTGGATCCAGGTATGAGAGGAAGACCCTTTTTCAGGGAAATAGTTTAGCAGTGTGTAACTAAGATAGCTTTTGGCCTATTTCCCAGCTCAGTAGTTTAGTGAAGGTGGGAAGCCGGATGAAAGAAATCTTCATTACACGTTCCTGAATTATTGCTCTTGAAGAAGGCCATGGATTACTTGGGCTGAAGTGTGCAAGGCAGTTTTAGAAGTGTAATGTCTCTTTTTTTAATTTAAAAGTTTTATTAATTTTAAGGGGAAAGGGAAGGGAAAAGGATAAATAGTAAAACAAAAAAGGTTACATTAGATCTATCAAGTCAAAGATTATACATATCAGAATATAGTATCATATCAGTTAACTAATAAATTTACTACTTCTTGCCGTCTTTTGGTGGTCTCTTTGTAGTCTCCTTTCAGATATCCAGAAAGTCTATCGATTTTGATCCATTCTCTTATCTTTTCACAGAAACTTCTCTCCGTAGGCGCTTCAGGTTGTTTCCAAAATTGTGCATACAGAATCCTTGCTGCAACAATTACATGGTGTAATACAGACTTTTGATCATGAGAAATGTTTATCAGTTATATTCAATAAAAAGAGTTCTGGTCTAAACTCTAATTTAATCTTCAGTGATCTCTCTATAAATAGCTTTACCATTCTCCATTATATATTTGCCTCTTTACAAGTCCACCACATATGATAAAAAGTACCACTGTCATGTTTATATTTCCAGCATCTTGAGGAACAGTTATACATTTTAGATAAACAGTGAGGGGAGAGATGCCGTCTATAGAACATCTTGTAACAGTTTTCTTTATAAGCTATAGATTTAAACAGCTTTACAGTGTTCCACAAAGAATCCCATTTATCCAAATGCAGTGAATAACCAAAGTTTTCTGCCCATCTAGAGGTGTAATGTTTCTTAGCATGAGCGGTTGTCTTTCCTTCATAGCAGGCAATCAGGAATAAAGCCTTTGTGGCCAGGCTGAATTAGCTTAATTTTGCTGTTGTGGTGTTGAGTCAATCATGACTTAAAGTAATCCTAATGGGGTTTTCAAGGCTTGTGAGATGTCCACCCCACCCACCCCGTGAGTTTCAAGTGCTAAGAAGGGAGATTGATCCAGTTCTCCTGAGTCATAGCTTGACACTTTGTTCACTACACTTACACTGGATTTCTAAATTAATTTTACTCAAACAAATCTCTGAAAATTAAAATTCTGGAAAAGTAGAGTCATAGAATCATGGAGTTGGAAGAGTCCTCAAGGGCCATCCATTCCATGCAGGAACCCCCATCACAGTATTTCTGACAGATGGCCATCCAGCCTCTGCTTAAAAACCTCCAAGGAAGGAGACTCCACTCCCCCTCAATGGCAGCATATTCCACTCCCAAACAGCTCTAATCATCACGACGAAGTTCTTCCTAATGTTGAAATGGAATCTCTTTGCATGTAGTTTGAAACCATTGCCCTGAGTCTTAGTCTATGAAGCCATGGGAAACAAACCTGTTCCCTCTTCAATATGACGTCCTTTCAAATATTTAAACCCAACAGGCAGGCTTCCTGCCAATGTGAGTTCAGGCTTCTGAGACCTAGGGTCCTCCTGCCTCCAGCTCTTACCATGTTTATCACCGGGGGTTCTCCTTGGATCAGGACGGGGTTGAGCTGGTTCTCCACCTGGTTCCAGGTCCACTGGCAGCCAATAAGTTTATTTAGGCGGTGTGTGGCGTTCCTGGTGCGCATCCAAAGGGAGCCAAAGTCCCAAGATTCTCCCCAGAGGGGAGGGTGCTCCATTCCTGGAGGAACTGCAATACCAGATTGATGCATGGAGTGGATGGCGCAAGCCCCTATTCCATCTCCCAGTTCCAAAAATCCATTTAATATATAGTCCTCAAATAGAGGACATATCAGATATTAAACTGATAAGAACAGATTGACTTTATTAGGGAATATTTAAACATACAATGAGGTAGTGAATGGTAGTGCATAGACAGGTCCCGCAGTTACGGCTGCATACAAAAACAAGGAAAATAAAAGCTACAATTGGCTACTGGTAATCAAGTACATATTTGGTATGCAGACCTGCTACAGGCTGTAATATTGTCCCTTCTATATTTTCACAGAGAATGTCCAAAAGTCCAGTACATGGCACACAAAGCCATTGTGCATTTGTAGAAACAGTATGCAACTCATCACTGAGATGGTGGCACAAAGCAAGGTCACAGGAGGCCTTTAGGGTGCCCAGTGTCCAGCTGTATTCTGCTTTAGGGACTTTTAAGGGAACTCTATTGAAAAGCATTGACAACTTGATAGGCTTTCTATGTCCAGTTTAAAAAACCAAAAGGGAGAACATAGCTCCAAATGATGATTTTCAACAGAACAAAGAGCAGAATTTACAGCAGTGGTAAGCGGTAAATTTGGATGTGCACTTGTTCTATCAAGATATCTCTGTAGTTGGCCACCTGAACAACAAAAAATGGCCAATTGGATGAGCCATATGAGGAGCTCGTATTTTGTAAACCTTATGACTCTTAATTTCCAAATTAAGACCAGAATATCCTCAAATCAAATACATTGCACTTGAACTAAGATAACTTGCAACAATATAGCAGGACATGCATGTCCACGGGATCAGTATCTGTGGTTTTACTTATCCACAATCTGAAAATATTAATACCAAAAGAAAAAACTAGAAATATTCAATTTCACTATGTATTTATCAGACCTAGCTAGATACCATGCTATGTAATTTTGGCCCCGGTCCCACGTCCCTTTAAAAGCAGTTTAAATTACCAGATAAACTGTGTCTAAAAATGCCGTCCCCACGGCCACCAGGCTTTTTGAAAAACAAGAAAAAAGAAAACCCAGTAATGGTCCCTTAAGTGAGGTTTCTAAGACTTACCCAGGAGGTAGGGAATTTTTTGCCTCGCTTTGAAAATCCAGCTTTTAAGGAGGCAGACACCATGAGACCACACAGATGATCTGGGTTTCTTTTTCTTTCTTTTTTCATAGCACTGACCGGCTGTTCCTGGGGCCGATTGGTATGTTTTTTTAAAATTTCCCTGCACATCGGAGCAACAGGAAGTTCAATCAGGTCTGATAAGCATTAATTTCCCCCAGCCAAGTGGTCCGTTTTTTTTCAAATGCTAGCACCACCTGCTGGCCAAGGGGGCTGAACTGCACTTTAAAATAATAAAAAAACCAGCTTTGGACATGGGAACACTTGTCCCACATATTAAATCATGTGATGGGACAAAGAGGAAAAGCCGGACCTTCAGAAGATCAGGATCGAAACCCAGGTGTGACCATGGCCTTTGTTGAATAAGAAAAGTTTGGTCTCTGATGCCGTTTAGTGGCCAGTTCTGGTAATACAGGTGAAAATATTTTTATCTTGATTTTTTTTTTGCATTCACTATTATCCATGGTTGTTATCATCTGCAGAGGACTTTGAACAAATCCTTCATGACTACAGAGGCCCTACCGTATGGTATTGCTGGGGAAATGCATGTCCATTCCAAATGCTTTGAAGGTTTCAGTTATGCTTAGAGGGAATGGGAGCACCAGAGGGACACCATAGTCCTTGCTACAAAGGTACTCCTGGGCATACAGCCTGGAGGGCCCTTGCTCCACTTCACCGCTGCAGAGGCCACATGATTGTATTTCTTGTCATAGCAATTCTAACTTTGCAATGATACATCCGAAACAGCACATGCAAATTTTAGTCAATCATATTCCATCTTTTGCCTTTTTCTTTGCTGATATGCTTCTTCCTTGAGTGCGGGCCCAATGTTATTATCTTACTGCTTAATTTCATTATTGTTGGCTT
>JAHTLZ010000985.1:0-10247 GCA_023846285.1 Phrynocephalus versicolor
AGTGGTGTTTCAATTGAGAAGTACAATGTCTCGTTCACACCAATCCAGAGGCTGCAGACTGTGGCGGGAATCCTGTTGCTTGACATCAGAGATGAGGACAAATTGAATGAATCACATTTTCTGACAAAGTTAGCCAATTTGGATTCATATTTGTCATAAATGGAATCCCCTAACAAACATGAATGGATGGATTTTGGTGATTTTTTTTAAATTTGTCAATTCATTGACCTATAAAATGACCCCAAAGGAAAGACTCCTCTGATGCTTCTACACAATAGGGACCCCTCCAACTGGGCAGCATCGGGCGAGCCACGAACCCCCAGGTGGTGCAGTCGTCCGACAGCACCCACCAGGCCAGTCGATTTATTTAATCCTCCGTGCCCCTTCTGTCACCCATCTGGGAGATTCCCAGGGTAGGGAGGCGTTTCCTCTCCCCCACCCCAGCACCGAGACCTCCTGGCCTGCAGTGCTGTGGATGAGGAGGTTTGTGTCCAGATGTTAATTTTATGCTCACCGCTGCCCTCCATCAGCTTTTAGCCACCACTGCCGAGGGCCTAGCCTTGCTATGGCCCCGGTCACCCATTAACAGCCACTTCCATAGCCAGGCCCCTCCTCCGCTCCGGCAGGAACACCTCAGTGCCCATGTCTGTCAGGTGTACACCGTCTGACCTGTCGGGCTCCGTCCTGCATCCATCGATCTCCGGGTGGCCCATCACTGCCCCCCAATCCCGGCAGACCGCCCGACACACCTCATGTTCACCCCTTTCCAGGAGTGGTTCCATTTTGTGTGGGTCACAGTTTGCTCTCCCCATTTGGCGCGAAATCATCATCAACCAGAGCACCCTGCAGGCCGTGCCCCGGGCCTTCTCAGATGCCAGGTCGTCCAAATTTGAGAAATAGGGACCTGCCAGTTTGCCTGGGTAAATCCTGTCCCCTCAAACGGGTCACGGAAATGCCTGTCGAGATACCCCCCGCCGCAGCCGTAGCTACTCCGGGGCACTCCAGCCACCCCGCTCCCCTCGTTCCCCACCCCGCCATGGTTTCTCATTTGTCCTCCGTGCGCCCTCCTCGGCTTGGTACACATCGCTGTGACCCACCCAAGTAATTCTTGCCCGCTAGGCGCAGCCTCCCGATCCTGGGGAAACAAATAACACGTTAAAGCGCCGGCAACGGCCGCACTCATCTGTCAAAGATTGAGAGGCCGACCTCCCAGCCAGCCAATGGGGACAGATCATAGCCCACCGCTGCCGCTGTAAGTGGCCAACTACCCCCTAAGGGGCTCGGCACCAGTCCCCTGTGCTGTGGGTAGACCAAGGATCACTGAAGGTGCCCCGTGGGCAGGGGGGACCGTTAGTACAGGCCCTGAGCGTCCCTAAAGGCAGTGAACTCCTCCCCCTGGCGTGTAAGCCTGCTGCATCCCAGGGCGACAGAGTAGTAGCGGGGACCTGCACGCCTGAGCCCCGGTTTCCTTCCTATGCCCAGGAAGGTGAGCACCTGACCGAGCCCTTCGGTCATTCATTCAACCAATGGGAAGCCCCCGCCCGCGGGCCAGTGAGCGAAACTGCTCCAACCGGGCTCTGTACCGACCAGAGCCGGTGGGTCCACAGGACAGATGAGCGTCCAATAGGCGCACTGTACATTCCCAGCCCGTGTAGCTGCTGCGATATCCCGTCCTTGCCAGAAACCCCACTGGGGTGGGACGGGTGATGGAGTACCCGAAACTCCCCTGGAACTACCTTTGTTACCGAGTCCATCGGGGCCACTCGCAGATATGGTACTGGTGGCTCCTAGAAGGGGCCGCAGACACGCCCCCCCGGACTTCCCTGGGGATGCTGTCTTTTGCCCCCCCCTACTGCCATATCCTGGGGTTACTGTATGTTGTTAGCCAAGGTATGCGGGCCTCCTTAAACAGACTATGGAACCCCCACTCTAAATCCTGCACTGGAAAAATGTGCTGCTGCCATAACGGGGTATGCCGCAGCCCATCGCCATAACAACTCCAGGCTAATCGGGCAGGGTCCCTTTACCAGGGGGGGTTCCCTCCGTACCTTCCACTGTTTGGGCCCTCCCCCCTCCGTGGGCCTTCCTTGCGGGGGGGGGTCTGCTGCAACCGGTCGCCGGGTGAGGTGTACCGCAAAGGAAACACCCCTGATTAAAACGGCAGGGTTTCCTGCCGTAGTCTCCCTGGCCATTATAATCTCAGCCGACCAGCGGGGCCTGACCCGGCTAGCCTGCAGCGCAGGCGGGTGTGTTGTCCGGCCCTGTCCTTATGGTGTGGCCACTGTCGCACCTTTCCCCCAGTATCGGCCTACTGGGGTCCTGAACTGTAACCAGTGGGTGGCAGCAGTTCATCGCACGGCCGTAGGGGTCCAGGGCCACCCCACGACGAAATTCCTTGTCGTACCTAAGCCAGGCATGGCCAGGGAAATCCCCGCCAGCCCGTATATATTATCTAGATACTTAAGCATCACCTGGGCCCCCCATGGGTGGGCCTGCTAGGTCAGAGAAATAAAGTTCAGGTAGGCTGGCAGCTATACTGCCCAGCCACGAGCGGCTTCTTCTTCTTTTTTTTTTTGCGCCTGCGCTCCCCGCCTCATGGGTCTACCCCGTCCAACTCCTTGATATCCAGCTCCCAATCGAGCAAGCTGAGGATGTCTATGAATGCCCCCCGCCAGCTTTCCTCCCTAGTGGGCAGAGACCAAAGATGCCCAAATGGGGAGGCATAGTTGCCATATGGCATGTCGGCCACTGCCACCCCGGGGTAGCCCGGGGCTGCACCCGTCCCTGGCCGTGGTGCCCTTCCCACAGCCATACTGCCGATCACCGACCAGCCCGGCAACAGGCCAGGTGCTCCCATTGGGGGGAATCCTGGCAGAGTTGGTTGTTGCTGACCGAGCCCGCATCCCGGAAAGTGATGGTTGGACCGTTCTCCGCCCCACCTGTGTGGGGGGTGCTAACTGCGCATCCCTGATGGGCTCGGCCTCCACGCCGTAAGCCTAGCCGCTGGTAGGCCAAATGATAGTGGGCACAGTTTCAGGTGCGCACGCCAACTCACCGAGTGCTGTGCTCTCCGCCGGCCTCGGGGGATGATCTCCTCCCCCTGGTTCCACTGCCGGGACTCCGTCCTCGTCTGCGTTCTGCAGGGCCAGACGTGGGCGCTTGACCGAGGCTGAGGCCTCCTTGTACCCCGCGGCCAGTCCCGCGGCCGCTTCCATCTGCTCGAGCACTGCAAACGAGATGACGTATCTTGAATCAAGGCCTTCCCCTGTTCCCACTGACACGCACTTGCGGGACACGCCCCTATTCCCAGAGTTGGGCCTGGCTGGGTTCCTGTGCCCGCCACCCGCTTTGGCGCCTCCCATGCTTTCGGGTGAGCTTCCCTGTGTAACAAGGGGGGAGCACACTCCTCGCCTGCCACCCCTGCCTGGGGCTGAGCCTGCTACGGGGGCTGCCTCCCAGCCGTCCCTGTCCCCTCGATGGAGAGACCAGGGCGCTACCGACCCGGGTACCTCAAGCCATGATGGAGAAACCAGGGTACTCCCAGGGCCAGATGCAGGGGAGAGGTATCAGGAGACAGGTTTCTAGTCCCATGCACTCCCAGAGGCATCTGGTGGGGCCACTTGTGAGACACAGGAAGCTGGACTGGATGGGCCTTCGGCCTGGTCGAGCACGGCTCTTCTGATGTTCTTGCTATGGGGTGGTATATAAACTGAACACTATGCTTTGCAACTGTGAATGTCTTCCGCTAAAAGAATATTCCTTTACTCAGCATGTTGTTATTCTGTGGAACTCCCTGCCACAGGATGTGGTGATCGCACCTGGACTGGAGGAAACGTCCCTCCCAGTGTACAATCCATGAAGGGGATGTGTCATCTCCAGGCCCAAAACCAGTGTACTTCTTAAGGGCCAGGTGCAGGGGAGTGTAATCTGGGGACAAATATCTATAAATGCCTGTACTCAGCCATAACTTCCCTTGCTCTCAAATTAGCTTACCTTTAAGGAAGACCTCATAAGATCAGAGTGATAACATGCGTCACAGGTATATGCATGCCTTACCCCAAGTATTCAAATGTCAGCTAGTGTTAGAGAAAGGAATCTTTTCTTCATCTAGAAATAGTGTAGCACCTAATTCCTTTCTTTGAATTGACTCAATGGTATAACCTGGAAAGTGTAAGCACACAAAAGGAATCTGTGAGGATAGACATGCTAGATCTAAGAATGCACTACCTCTAGAGATGTCTCTGAGACTGGATTTACCCGAGCCATGGATATCAATCCCCACATGGCCTCCGCATGGCAAGGGTTCCCCTGTAACTTCGCAACATAGCAACTTCTTCTTGCCCAGACTGTTCCCTGCACTTTTGAGTTTTCAGTAAGAACTGACAAAAGAAACTATTTTCTCCCAGCGGGTTGTAGGTCTATGGAACTCCCAGCCACAGGATGTGGTGATGGCATCCGGCCTGGATGCCCTCAAAAGGGGGGGGGGGTTGGACAGATTCCTGGATTAAAGTCCATCACAGGATACAAGCCATGATTTATTTTATTTTTTATTTTATTTTTATATTTATATCCCGCTTATCTCCAACAAGGACTCTAAGCGGCTAACAACAAATCATAATACAGCAAAAACAAATACAAGAATAGCGAGTTAAAACAAACAGTATAATATCCTCGCAAATCCTAAAATCGTAAAAACCTAAGGCCTCCAAACGCGTCCCAGCACGTCAGAGACGTGAGTCCTAAAATAAATTGGAGACACCAATGGGCATAATAATAACAATAGTAACAGCGATGGCGGAAAAAGAAAAAAAAATTAAGTTTCGCCAAAGGCCGCTCGAAATAAAAAGGTCTTTAAAGCTTTTCGAAAGGCCTGCAGGGACTCTGCAGAGCGCAGATGTGTAATCTTCAGGCTTAAAACCAGGGTACTTCAAGCGCCAGATGCGAGGGAGCAGTATCGGGAGACAGATATCTAGTCTCCTGTGCTCCCAAACGCATCTGGCGGAGCCGCTGTGCGATACCAGAAGCCGGCCTAGCTGGGCCTTTGGCCTGATCCAGCCTGGCTCTTCATATGCTCTTATGTTTTGCTCCTCGCAGTTTGTCGCCCCCCCCAGGCTGCTGGCAGACCTATAGGAATGCCCACCAGGAAGATGCCGATCCACCCGGGCAGAAGTCATGGGTATTCTGGACCCCGCCAATCACATCAAGAAATCCCCCCAGCCCCCGCCAGCTCCCGGTAATAAGGGGCGGGTAGGCGGGTGCCCCCCCGATGAGGAGGGGGGGTGCAGACTGTCCCGCCCGCCCCCCGGTCTGAGGGAGTCCCCTCGCTGCTGGGTGGGGTTCGGTAGAGGCCCGGTGCTCCCCAGCGTGGTCCGCAAGAGGTAGGGGAGGGGG
The DNA here is from genome assembly GCA_023846285.1 of Phrynocephalus versicolor. Classification (NCBI taxonomy): domain Eukaryota; kingdom Metazoa; phylum Chordata; class Lepidosauria; order Squamata; family Agamidae; genus Phrynocephalus; species Phrynocephalus versicolor. Next base: position 5,392 of record JAHTLZ010000985.1, read on the forward strand.
TGAGGCGCCCGCCCGCCAGCCTGGACGTTCCTCCCGGCTGCGCCCAGCCGCCTCCCCCCCAGTCGCTGACCCTGGAAATTAGCGGGGGGCAGGTGGGGAGCTGGCTGGCTCCGCACCGCGCCGCCCAGGCTCCGCTCACTATGGGGGAGGGCCGATGCCGCTCCCCCCCAACCTGCTGCCAGTCCGCGGCCTGTGCTGGCCGCGCAGTCCTGCACCGCGGTGCTCCATCATGCCGAGGGAAAGGGGAGGGGTGAGGCACCCGCCCGCCAGTCCCTCCCAGCTCGGCCCAGTTGCCTCCCCCCGTCCCTGGCCAGGAAAGTAAGGGGGTGCCACCCGGCCCACGCACCATGCCGCCCGGGCACCGCGGCCCCGCTTACTCAGGGGGGGAGGGCTGATGCCGCTCCCCCCAGTCCGCTGTCAAGGTGTGGCTGGGGGCCGGCCGCACCGTCCTTTTCCTCGGTGCAGGCGCCGCTCCTCTAGTTGCGGCGCCTCAGCTACGGGCTGTGCCGCGGCCGCTCCCCGGCCTGGGCTCCGCCGGCTTCTCTTGGCTCTCGCCCGGCCGGGGAGCACCGCCGCGCCTCACCGGACTCACCGCCAATGCGGCCTCCAAGGGGCCGGCGGCCGGCGGCCGACGCTCCCTCACGCCGCCCGGGCTACCCGGCCCCGCTCGCTCGGGGGGGAGGGCCGATGCCCCCCCCCACCTGCCGTCCCTTCACCTCCTCCGCGGGCTCCGCTCCTGGCGGCCCGGGCCCAGCCGAACTGCTCTGGCTAGTCCCCGACCATAAGCGGAGCCATGCGGCGGGGTGGGCGGCCGGTGCGGCCCTCAAAATGGCGCCCGCCACCTGGCACCCTCTGCGTAGCCGGCGTTCGAAGGACCTCTCCGAACGCCGGCAGCAGACTGACTGACGTTTGGGGGGAGGAGCCGCCCGCGGAGCATGCATTATCAGTAGAACCCAATGAAACATTTTCCCTCCAGATGCATAATTCCTTCAAATGTCTGCAGATGGAACATGTTTCTCTTCGAGTAACAAATGACAAAAAGAAAAATTGTAGTTGGCATGGCCGAGGAAAGCTGCAGCAAAAAAAAGAAAGATACTTTTTAAATATCTGGTCAGATCTGTCTCTAATGATACTCTCACTTTAGTGAATAAGTTAACCACTGTCTCTTTGGGAACATTCGTTATCAATACTACTACATTGTGATATACAGTTGTGGTTGTAGGTATTCAAAAACACAATGAATTGTGGAACATTTTGCAGCTATATTGGAGAGACACGCTCTCAGTCAACATTAAGTACATTAATATTTTGCACCTTTCCCAGTTATGGCTGTAGCCTTGGACAAAATTAAACAAGCATCTAAGAAGTGGGTGCTGACATTAGGGCAGACTCAATATTTTGCAAGGGACAAGTTTTAAAGTATGCCACTTTCCCTGATTAGCCCACACTAGCCTGGCACCTTCCAGTGAAATGAAAAAGTCTGCCTACCATTACCAAGTGCTGAAGTAACAGTCAACCTCCTCTCTGCTCAGTGTCTGTATATGAAATTGGAGGGATGCCATTTTCCACACAAGCATCATTTTTTTTTAAAAAAAAAATGACTCATAGAATAATAGAATTAAAGAGTTGGAAAGGACCTCAAGGGCCATCTAGTCCAACCCCCTGCCATGCAGGAACCCACCTCACAGTGTCCTGACAGATGGCCATCCAGCCTCTGCTTAAAAATATCCAAAGAAGAAGACTCCACCACCATCTGTGGCAGCATATTTCACTGCCGAACAGTTCGAACTGTCATGAAGTTCTTCCTAATGCTTAAATTGAATTTTCCTGTAGTTTAAAACCATTGCCCCGTGTCCTAGTCTCTGAAGCAAACCAGTCCCTTCTCCAATGTGACATCCTTGCAAATATTTAAACATAGCTATCATATCCCCTCTCAGACTTCTTTTTGTAAGGCTAAACCTTCCCAGCTCCCTAAGCCACTCCTCATGAGACATGTCTTCCAGACCCTCAATCATCTTGGTCGCCCTCATAGAATCATAGAGTTGGAAGAGACCTCAAGGGCCATGTAGTCCAACCCCTGCCATACAGGGACCCCATCACAATATTTTCGACAGATGGCCATCCAGCCTCTGCTTAAAAACCTCCAAAGAAGGAGACTCTACCACCCTTTGTGGAAGCATATTCCACTGCCAAACAGTTCTAACTGTCATGAAGTTCTTCCCAATGTCCAAATGGAATCTCTTTTCCTGTAGTTTGAAACCCTTGCCCCACATCCTAGTCTTTGAAGCCATGGAAGTCAAGCCAGTCCCCTCTTCAATATGACATCTTTTCAAATATTTAAACAGAGCTATCATATCCCCCCTCAGCCTTCTTTTAGAGAGGCTAAACATTCCCAGTTCCCTAAACCGTTCCTCATAAGACATTTCCTCCAGACCCTCAACCATCCTGGCCGCCCTCCTCTGCACCCGCTCGAGGTTGTCAACATCCTTTTTAAATTGAGGTGCACAGAACTGGACACAGTACTCCAGGTGGGATCTGACCAGCGCAGAATAGAGTGGTAGAGCAGAATAGACTCTCTTCCACTGTGAATATTGTGGGAATAAATTACCTGACACCAACACAGGAAGATATTTTATTCTCATTTACATATCACATTCAAGTGAACTGCTAAAAAAAGTTGGGCTAAAAAGTCTGACCAATTATTTTAAGTATTTGTGCTCCCTGTGGTCTGGGCATAATCTATACGAAGATTAAACACATATTAAAATATAGAGAAATAAAAGGAAAACATTCTAAAACATATAACAGCAGTATAAATATAAAACGATGTGCTATAGTGCATAGAACTAAAAGACAGGGATTTAGGAGTAATGGTTCAAATCCTTCCCTGACTACAGAAGCTTGCTGAAAGTACCACTGGTTAAACCACTACTTATATAAGCCACTACATATTTGAGAGTGTCAACAAACATGTGGATAAGGGAGCTCCAGTTAAGATTGTTTATCTGGGCTTTCAGAAGGCTTTTGACAAAGTCCTGCACCAACGCCTCTTGAATAAACTTGCCAGTCATGGAATCAAGGGACAGGTCTTGTCCTGAATCAGCAACTGGCTAAGGGAAAGGAAACAGAGAGTAGCACTAACAGCCTTTTCACACGACCCCTAAGATCCACTGGCCACTTAAATTCGAAACAGAGATCTTAGGGGCTTGTCGCTCTTCCTGTGTCCCCACCCCTCTGCACTTTCTTGCTCCTGTCTGCGTGAGGGGAGGGGGGGAAAAAAGGAAGAAGAGAATGTGGCTCACCTCTGTTCTGCCTCTCGCTCTTGCCGCGGCAACATTCCAGTCTCTTAAGTAGCTCTTAAAGGGGCGGGAGCCAAAAAACAACAAACAGAAGCAAGGAGAGCCCCGCACTCACTGTCGTTACACCGCATCAAGGAATTTTCACTTCCAGAGAGCAGGTACTTGAAAGGTGCGCTGGGATGTGCTAAAGTGGGTGTGGTCGCACTTAATTTCCTGTAAACTCCAGAGCTGGTGGGGAAACATTTTTAAGCTCCGGAGCTGGGAGCCATTTGCCGCGGAGTTTAGGGGTCGTGTATAAACGCCCTTAATGGACAGTTCTCCAAGTGAAGGGAGGTAAAGAGTGGGGTCCTCCAAGGTGCAGTACTGGGACCCTTGCTTTTCAACCTCTTCATAAATGATACAGAAATAGGAGTAAGCAACAAACCAGGAAAGGGACCTTGGTGTCCTGGAGGACAGCTCAATGAAGGTGTCAACCCAGAGTGCCACAGCAGTGAAAAAACAAATTCAATGCTAGGGATCATTAGGAAGGGCATAGAAAATAAGTCAGCAAGTGTCATTTGGCCTCTATAAATCTATGGTGAGGCCCCTTCTGGAGTATGGTGTACAGTTCTGGTCACCATAACTCCAGAAGGATACCTGGAAGTGGAGTCCTGGCTACTGGACTTATAAGATGGAGGACTCGCACTAGCTGTATTCAGACTGATGAAGCTGTTTGGATGAGCAGTGAAACATTTCTATCTATCTCTCAAGAAAAAAATAAGTCCAGTAGCCATGACTCAACTTCCAGATAAATTCACCTGGATGACTGAGAATCTTCACAGACATACTCCAGGAGGATATTATGGAAATGGAAAAAGTGCAGAGGAGGGCAACCAGAATGATTAGGGGACTGGAACACCTTCCTTACCATCTGAGGCTGCAACGGCTGGAGCTCTTTACACTTGAACAATGCTGCCTAAGAGGTGACCTGATTGAAGTTTATAAAATCATACACAGTGTGGACAAAGTAGATAAGGAAAAGCTGTTTTCCTTATCACACAACACTAGAACTTGGGGGCACTCAATGAAACTTTTGGGTGCTAGATCTCAAACAAATAAGATAAATTACTTTTTCACCCAGAGGATCACTGGTCTATGGAACTCCCTGCCAGAAGTGGTGACAGCTGTCAGACTGGACAGTTTTAAGAAAGGATTAGACAAGTTCATAGAGAACAAGGGCATCAATAGCTATCATTATGGATGCCTAAGGACAACCTCCGGTTTGGAGAGATAGGCAGAATATCTCTCAATGCCATTTGCAGGGAATCTTAAGTAGGTGAAGTCATCTGCTTGGAAATACTCTGAAGCAAACGGTGAGCCACTGTGTGAGACAGAATGCTGGACTGGATGGGCTGTGGCCTGTTCCACCAAGGCTGTTCTTATGTTCTTATGTTCTTATATAAGCCACATGTCTTGTGAACTCTACTGTAGCTATCGTTAGTTGCATGCAACAAACAACAAATGTAAAATAATCTACAGGTGAAACAGGTGAGCTGGGCAAGTTATGGGACTATATAA
>JAHTLZ010000986.1:0-13814 GCA_023846285.1 Phrynocephalus versicolor
GGTTCCTGGCCACCCCGCAGATAATGAAATCTGTGGATAAGTGTGAATGCTCTTATCAGAGGGTGCCAGGGGTGAAATCAGTGAGAGAGCCTGCCAGCAGCCCTGGGAACCCCACCATGGTGCAGTGCCTTACAGATGGGTGGGCTCTCCCGGGCTGCGTGTCTACTGCCTCCGCCGCCACCACTGCCATTGATCTTGTGGATGGGTAAGCGGGCGCTCTTCTGCTGTAGCCGGGGAGCTTGTGGGTGAAACAATCCTCCACCACTCCAATAGGTGCCCGGGTGACTTGATGCCAACCAGCGGCTGCGGCTGCAAGGAGGGAAGAAAGGTTTTTCTAACCCTTTATCTTTATCGATCAGCTTCAAATGCCCAGTGGTGGTGACGGTGACGGCGGTGAGGAGAGGAGAATTTTTTTTTTACTCCTGCCGATGCCTGTCACCCTCCTCCTTGCCACCATCCACCGTCCTGTTGGTGAGCATTGGCGGGGATAAATTTTATTTTTAATTTCCCCCCTCCTTTCTGCCCTGCCCTGCAAATCACTAACTACGGATAACTGAATCAGCGGTTAGTGAACCAGTGTATAAGGGGGTTGTACTGTATTTACAAGCGTTTTGTCTGTTCTACTCTAAGGATGTCTTATGTAGCCAGGGATGAAGTTCAAGTATATGAATATATGAAATCATGAATTCATTCACTGAGCTTATAGACTGCTTGACTTAATAAGTACTGCACACTACTAGCGGTGGTTTTCATAACGAGGCAAAACACACAAAATGCATGATACCATGAATATAATCAGAAGTGAACGAAGATTAATACCTGATAACTTAAACAAAACCAAGCTATATAAACCATAACATAATAAACAAAATATATACAGTGGTACCAGGATTTTTGTGCAAAGCTCTTTATAAAGTGCACTTTAGATTGATAAGTTGATTGGGCCACTCCTTCCACTGTTTGCCTCCCCTCCAAACTTCTTTTTGGAAAGAGGTCTGTTCCCCACCCCCATACATATGCACCTGTCCCCAGCCACTTCTTGTGGTAGAAAACAGCCCCTAATTTTTGCTGGAAGTTGAAGAAAAAGACCCCCACCCCCACCCAGATCTCCATGTTGCAACGAGGCAGTCTGAAGTCCTGGTAAAAGCTGTTCTTACAGAGTTCCCCCTTCCTCCCTTCTCTCATGTGTGTGCGTGTAGGTCCAGCGGATTCTTCATGGCCTTTGTGCCCTCCCACCCTCCAAGTTCTCTCTTCCAGACACCCTTTCAGGGTGGCTTCCCCTTTGGAAAAGGGGTCCCCAAATGCTCTTGGACTGCAGTTCCTAGAAATCCTGACCAGCAGGGCTAGTGGTGAAGGCCTGGGGCAGTTTGAAGAGAGGCTCATCTGGAAGGCCAAGCCGGGCCCCGAAAGAGAGAAGGGTACTAAGGTTGTTTGAAAGACACTAATAATCCACCCCCCAAACTCCCCCCAAACGCATGTTATCGTCTTCCTTGTCCTAAGTAACTGGGGGAGAGAAAAGTGCTCTCTGTGGATGCTCAGAGGAGGCAGGTTCCCTTGATCAGGCTTATTTTGGAGAAGGCACCGTGAGGAGGCAGAGAAAGAGAGAGAGAACTCTTTGGGAGCCAGGCTTTTCATTTAGGGCTTCTGCCTCTGGGGAGCTAGAAAGGGTGCTGCAGTCGCTGCAGGACTTATGAGTGGTTGCGCAGTGGCTGGGCAGAGTGTGCATGTGTTTGGAGAAGTGTTCTGTGCAGCTGCTTACAGTCTGGATGGGTGGCTGGCTGGCCGGCTGGATATGCACCTCAATTTTAAAAGGATGTTGTTTGGGAGGGATGGGTTGCACTTGAATCATGATGGGACCAGATTGCTGGCACTCAGTCTCAAAAAGGCTGCAGAGCAGCTTTTAAACTGGTAACTGGGGGAAAGCTGACAGGAGCTGAGTGGCATCCGGTTCAGAACACCTCATCCTCGGGGACTGAGGTTGGAGAGGGTAGAGAATCACATAAAGATGACATAGCAGGTATTAGCACTGGGAGAATAATGGAATGTGATAGTTTGTCTACTGAAAATAAAAGCTGTGGTAGGGGAAGAACAAAGCAGCAGCTTTTGTTAGGGGACCCACTGTACAGGTGCTTCTACGCCAATGCTCGAAGCCTCCGAGCAAAGATGGGAGAACTTGAACATTTGGCAGATAGGGATAACATTGATATAACAGCCACAAAAGAAACCTGGTGGAATGTGGAAAACCAGTGGGATACAGCAATCCCAGGCTATAAACTCTATAGGAGGGATAGAGAGGGGCGGGTTGGAGGAGGAGTGGCCATCTATGTCAAAGAAGGGGGTAAAATGCAGCAGAATGGGGATTGACAGAGGGTCTGACTCCACTATAGAATCACTGTGGGTTAAACTACCGGGTCCAAGGAGTGATGTGATAGTTGGGGTATTCTATAATCCACCAGATCAAAAACTTGAGGGAGACCTTGAAATGAGGATCGAAATCATGTGTCTAAGAGGGATAGGATAGTAATCATGGGGGACTTCAATTATCCCCACATTGACTGGGCCAATGGGAGCTCCGGGCAAGAAAGAGAAAACGGGTTTCTCGACTTGCTGAATGACTGTGCCTTAGAGCAACTTGTCATGGAGCCCACCTGAGAACAGTCAACTCTGGATCTAATACTGTGTGATACTCAGGACCTAGTCAGGGATGTGAATGTCACTCAGCCTCTGGGAACAGTGACCAAGCTGCAATCTCCTTTGCCATGCATGTTGGAGGAAGAGTGTCAAGCAAATCAGACATAAAAACCCTTGATCTTCAAAGGGCAAACTTCCCTCAGATGAGGAAACTAGTTAGAAAGAAATTGAAGGGGAAGGTTAAAAGAATCCAATCTCTGCAGAGTGCATGGAGCCTCTTTAAAACAACGGTAATAGAGGCCCAGCACAAGTGCATACCACAAAGAAAGAAGAGCTCATTTAAGTCCAAGAGGGCACTGGCATGGTTAACGAGTGGAGTTAGAGAGGCTCTAAAGCACAAGGAGAGGTCTTTCTATAAATGGAAATCCTCCCCAAATGAGGAAAATAAAAAGGAACACAAACTCTGGCAAAAGAAATGTAAGAAGATGATAAGAGAGGCAAAGAAAGATTTTGTGGAACGCATGGCTAGCAATATAAAGGGTAATAATAAAAGCTTCTTTAAATATGTTAGAAGTAGAAAACCTGCCAGAGAACCAGTTGGCCCTCTGGATGGTGAGGAAGGAAAAGGGGAGGTTAAGGAGGACTTGGAAATTGCAGAGAAATTAAATGAGTTCTTTGCATTTCTCTTCATGTCAGAAGACCTTGAGCAGATTCCGCTGCCTGAACGGCCCCTCTTGACTAAAGAATTAAATCAAATACAGGTTAAAAGAGAGGATGTTTTAGGACTAATTGATAAATTGAAGATTAACAAGTCACCGGGCCCAGATGGCATCCACCCAAGGGTTATTAGGGAACTGAGAAATGAAATTGCAGATATCTTAAAGGTAATATGCAACTTGTCTCTTAAAACGGCCACAGTGCCGGAGGACTGGAGGATAGCGGATGTCACACTAATTTTTTAAAAAGGAAGGAAGGGGGACCAGGGAAACTACAGGCCAGTTAACCTTACATCTGTCCCAGGGAAGATGGTAGAAAGCCTCATCCAAGAGAAAGTCTTAAAACACATAGAACAAACCTTGCTGAGAGAAAATCAGCATGGCTTCTGTAAGGGTAAGTCTTGTCTGACAAATCTTTTAGAATTTTTTAAAAAGGTCAACAGGCATGTGGATTTGGGTGAACCGGTGGATATAGTCTATCTGGATTTCCAAAAGGCTTTTGACACAGTCCCTCACCAAAGGCTGCTGAGAAAATTGCACAGACAGGGGATAAGAGGGCAGGTCCTTTTATGGATTGAGAACTGGTTGAGATCCAGGAAACATAGAGTAGGTGTCAATGGGAAATTTTCACAATGTAGAGAAGTGAAAAGCGGTGTGCCCCAGGGATCTGTCCTGGGACCGGTGCTTTTCAATCTGTTCATAAATGACCTGGAGACAGGGATAAACAGTGAGGTGGCCAAGTTTGCAGATGACAAAAAACTTTTCTGTGTGGTAAAAACCAAAGAAGATTGTGAAGAGCTCCAGAAGGGTCTCTCCAAACTGGGGGAATGGGCTGCCAAATGGCAAATGCGTTTTAGTGTAGCCGAATGTAAAGTAATGCATATTGGGGCAAAAAAATCAAAACTTTATCTGTCAACTCATGGGATCTGAGTTATTCGTGACGGATCAGGAAAGAGATCTTGGTGTGTTGGTGGACAGCTCCATGAAGGTGTCTACCCAATGTGTGGCAGCGGTGAAGAAGGCCAATTTCACGATAGGGAATATCAAAAAGGGGATTGAAAATAAAACAGCCAACATTATAATGCCATTATACAAAACAATAGTAAGGCCGCACCTGGAGTATTGTGTACAATTCTGTTCACCGCATTTCAAGAAAGACATAATGGAACTGGAAAAGGTGCAGAAGAGAGTGACTAAAATGATTACTGGGCTGGGGCATCTCCCTTATGAGGAAAGGCTAAAACATTTGGGGCTCTTTAGTCTGGAAAAAAGACGCCTGAGGGGGGATTTGATTGAGACGTACAAAATAATGCAGGGCATGAGTAAAGTGGATAGAGGGAAGCTCTTCTCCCTCTCACAAAATACCAGAACTAGGGGAAATCCACTCAAATTCAGGGCTGGGAAAGTAAGAACAGACAAAATAAATTATTTTTTCACCCAGCGCGTTGTTAGTCTATGGAACTCCCTGCCACAGGATGTGCTGATGGCATCTGGCCTGGATGCCTTCAAAAGGGTATTGGACAGATTCCTGGAGGAAAAGTCCATCACAGGTTACAAACCATGATGGTGATGTCTAATCTCCAGGCTTAAATCCGGGGTACTTCAAGGGCCAGATGCAGGGGAGTGGTGTGAAGAGACAGATATCTAGTCTCATGCGCTCCCAAACACATCTGGTGGGGCCACTGCGAGATACAGGAAGCTACACTAGATGGGCCTTTGGCCTGATCCAGCATGGCTCTTCTTATGTTCTTATGTAACCTTGAACAGGTCCAGAAGAGAGGGACCAGGGGTCTCGAAGAAATGTCTTATGAGGAATGGCTTAGGGAGGTGGGATATGATAGCCATGTTTAAATATTTGAAAGGATGTCATAGTGAAGAGGGAACAGGTTTGTTTTCCATGGTTTCGAAGAGTTATAATGGAAAATCAAATTTGTAAATAATTGGAGAGGTTTTGAGACCCATCGGAACTGCCCAAATGAGCCCCACACCGTCACAAGCACTGCACTCTTTTCCCCGTCCAAAAACTCCAAACCATCCCCGAGATATCGGGTGAAATACAAACCGCCCCTTTTTCTGGCTGAAAGGCCTTGCGAGCTGAGATTCGGCAGCAGAAAGCACCAATTTGCACCTAATTTGACAGTTTACATAGTCTCCTGTGGCAGTCAATTTCTGCGGAGACTCCATAAAACAGCAGGAGGGCGGAGATAAGCCCTTCTGCACGCTTTGACCAATCAGCGCCCCCGGCCATCAATCAATGTCTTGTTAATTATGGCTGGACGCGGATGCATAACGGGGAACCCTATTCCATTGGATTGGCTGAGTAGACCGCTCCCCCAAAAAGAATCATAACGCTTCCCCGTGCAAATCCAAAAACTCTAGCCGCTTCGAGTACCAGGGAGGCGGCTAACCTTCCGGCAGCGCCAGCGGTACAAATTCACCCTCCCTACCCGGCTCACAGTTCCACAGACTCAGGGAAAGGCAGCCGAGGGGAGCGACTCTTCTCATCGCCCTCTACCCGAGTCACAGTTCCATGAAATTCATGCCTTCTCCTGGTCGTGTATCTCTATGGAGATAGACCGGTCCCCCCCTCCGTTTCTATGTCTCTCTATGAAGGTAGACTACTCCCCGCTCCCGAATTGATCAAATAGAGTTTCCCCTCTTGCGGAAACTCCTGGAAAACTGATTCTCCCAGTTCCAGGGGTTCCAGCCTAGGAATAAGGGATGTCCCTCGCTAAAGTATTAGTTAACCCTTTCTTGCCCCTTTTCCTTCATTCTCCCAGCCCTGAAGTCTCAGCCAGAGGCGCAGTTCAGGCAGAATTTCTCCTGAACTGAGAGATTATTCCCTCCCTGCTCTGGCTTGCAAAGGGAATGATTCTAAGCAATCATCTCAGGAATCAGGGACCTCCTTACCATCTTATACCTGGTTCCACTATCCCTGCCTGACACAGACCCCAGACTCCTGACCCAAAGGGTGACCCCCTTCTCCCCCTTCTCTCTCTCTCTCTCTCTCTCTCCTTCTTCTCTTCTCTATCCTTCCTTCTCCTCCGACCCCTTCTCCCTTGGGTGTGCTTAAACATGTTCCTGCTCTATCCTATGACTTCTTTGACTATAATCTGGGGCAAGGGGGGTTATGGCACAAGGAACAGACATCATGGCGGCCCCATGAGGCAAGTCACTTCTTCTGGAAGGAATCCATCTTCTGCAAAGTCCCTGGCACATACGCAACAGATGTTTCCTGGATCACCAGAATTCCTGGCACCGATGTTTGTCACAGCCTGGGGGCTCTCCATTATCACACCCCTGCACCCACAAAAGAACTATCCAGACACCTCCGGATAATCCCATCAGCTTTCCTGTCCCCTATTGACTTTTGTATTAGCCTTCCCCAACCTTCTATGGACTTTCCGATTTCCCCCGTTTACTCAGACCTAAGGACAATACCTTGCTTCCCCTTCCTATTGTCATATCATGATGGCCTTATCAAAAGACACTTTGGACTCATTAACACCTGAATCGGCATCCGACTCCAGCCTGCCAGAGACCGCCCAGGAACGCCTCTGGCCAACACGTGGACCACGCTGATTGGACTGTTTGAAGATCCATCCCCTTGCCCACCCCCGGGCGGTGCCACCCGGGGGGGTGGGAAGAGGGGAACTAATAAAACTTGGGGTTTTCTTTGTGTCCGGGGTCGGACATCTTTGCCCGGTTCCTGGCTTGTGTCCACCTACTGTCTTTATTGGGCCAATAAACACAGTATTTTCTTCTGGATTTCTCTCGCGTCGGATGCTTCATTGGGCTTTTGGAATCCGGCGGACCTCAGCAGGGCTAGCCTGTCTAAAATATAATTTTAACGTTATTTGAGATTCAACAGTTTCAGAGACTAGCACTCGGGAAAATGGTTTCAAACTGCAGGCAAAGAGGTTCAATCTGAACATCAGAAAGAACTTCCTGACAGAGCTGTCCGGCAGTGGAATATGCTGCCACGGAGGGTGGTGGAGTCTCCTTCTTTGGAGGTTTTTAAGCAGAGGCTGGATGGTCATCTGTCAGGAGTACTGTGATGGAGGTTCCTGCATGGCAGGGGGTTTGACCTGGATGGCCCTCAAGGTCTCTTCCAACTATATGATTCTTTTATTCTAAGCTGCTGTGAATCTCAGGATTCTCCATTCTGGAAGTCCCATCTCATTGACAGACATTTACAGACACCTAAATGGGGCTTAGCTTGGAGAAACCCTACACTGGAAGAACTCATGGCCTGATCCCTACCTAACTCACTTAGCTTTCTATTCAAAAAGGAAGATTGTGGCAAGCTTAATTTAAAGTGTCTTGGATGGGGTTTGCAGAATGGGGAATGCTGGGACATGTAGTGAAAAAGCAAGCAACGAAAAACAAATGACAAACAGTGGAAGCTGTGTTTGTCCTTTTGTCTCCAGACCTTGCCATCCTGCCTTGCCATTTCCCTTGTTCCACATCCCATTCGGCATCTGCTAAGCCAATTTCTGTTCTATGCCTCCTATTATAAATTAGAAGATATAGTCTGCTGATCCAGCAATGAACTTACTCTACCAAAGATACTCTTCCTGTGAGTCAGGGTCTTGAAAGAATATCTTTAGGTACTGTATGTGGTATATATCCTGTTTGCACACATCACAAGACCTCTATTTAGCATTTTTTTGCATCTCTTAGGTATGTGTATATCATTTTTTTGGTATACATGTGACTAAGGGGACAGGCAGGTAACTCACACATGGGATAACTGTGGTCAAGTGACTTGTGTGCCTGAAAGAAAAGGGCTTTCATAATATGAACAATATTGATATGTGCCTTTTGAAAACGACTCATTGTTTCTAAAACATACTCGTTAGGTTCTGCCCTCTCATTGGGCAGAGAAAGGCAGATGGTTTAGGAAGTAGCAGCAAGATGTAGAAGGGTAGCGCCAAATGTCCTAACTTATATGCCTGATACATAGGAAGATTCAACTGCTGATTGAGTTTGCACACAAGAAGGGGGCCACCTTCATCCTTTGCAAGCCAGAATAGCAGGCTTTACTTGCTGTGGAATTTTTCAGGCTTTGAACCTCAGCCAGAAAATAAGATGGAGGAGTGAGGTTGAGAAGAGGGCTTTTTCAGCAGCAAAATGACAAGCCAGAGCCACAAAGAGACTTTGACCTCTGATGTTATACATAATATCTCGTGAAAGGACAACCGTTCGCCAAAAGTCACATTGCTACTAATTTTATAAACATTAGCCTGGCTTAGTAAAAACATGTTGATCCTTGCCTCCTCCTTTCCCCTCTTTTAAAAGAAAAAAAATCAATTTGAGATTTAAAAACAGCCCTTGTGCTGAAAAGGCATTGGCCTGGTTCCTAACAATCCTTTGGATTAGAAGAAACAAAAGAACTAGATTTAAAACTTTGTTTTTAAAAAAGGTGTTGATTTGCTCAGCGATGCTCTCCAGTAATTGGAAATTTTTTCATAGTCCCAGCAGGCTTCACCTAGGAATTTTGTTAAATGTTTTGTTCACCAGCACCCTCTAGTGATTGGCAAGGAGAGAGAATGCTGTGTAGAGAGAAGACCCTTCTTTGCCCAGTCTCTGATTGAATAAATCTAGACAAGCAGGCCGAATGCATTTCCAAAGGGTAAATAAAGTAAGCTCTGGCCATTGGACCAATTTTTGCCCCTTGGGGTTCTGTCCTGTGGAGCTTCTTCCGTCTGATCAGAGATCAAGAGCTCCAGTTTTCAGCTATGGGAGATTCTGTATGGAAGAGCAGCCATCCTTAGCATGGAATAGGGCACTTGTTTGGGTCCAGAAGAAAGGCGGCTTTTCTAGGATATTTTATTGTTCAGTTGTTGTGGGCTGAAAGATGACCCAATGTCAACTGGCTTTTTCCCTTTCTAAACTGAATGTTAAGATGCGATACTGCAGCCAAGTGAGGTGAAGGTAGCAGTTCCTACAAAGAGGCCCTTTTTTGGCTATTTAGTTCTCTAGAAAGCTGGGAATATCTTTCCCAGAAAGGCTTGCATGACACCTTTTTTAATGATCTTACAGCCCTTCCTCCTCATGCCACAGATTTAACTCCAATACTGTGAACGTAAACCCCACATGATCTCCTGGAGTTCCTAAACCACCTTGGAGGAGAGTATATCTGCCTCTGTCTTGTAACTGGTCAAAAAAGAGACAAAAAGAAAAAGACCCCGATCGAGTCTGTTTTTTTTCTTCCAATCCATTGCACCTCCCTATAACATTATGTTTTAGGATTTTATTTTGTGTGTTCCATCCAGAAGGCTGTTATTGGGCAGGCAATATAGACCCAGCAGAGTCAATTAAACAGGATCTAATTGTGAAAGGATAAATGTTGAGACTCCTAATGTTAAAACTACTTCCAAGGTGCAAAGCAAAGCAAGGCGCAAAGCCTTCTGTAACCTTTGCAGCAATGTTGTGATGTAAGATGCAAATGGGGGCCAGGGCAACAAGTCTACAATATGGGACCAGTGACAGAACAGACTCATGGATTCTTAAAAACCCAATGCACTTTTATAAGCTGGTCGGTTTTTTTTCTTCATTGGGATATCATGGCCTTTGCCTTTCAATTGTCTTTGAATTCCAATTATTACCATTAGTGTTATTAGAGTAGTGCAATATTACTTCTTCTCTTTGATGTGATAATTTTGCTAGTGGCTCCAGTTTGGTTCCAGAAAAGACCTTTGTCCTAAGGAGACTAATGTAAAACTTTTAATGCCGATCACAGAGAGTAAGAACACGAGGTTGCATCTCAAAGCAGCAGCTGAGGGCTTAGTCATACAGCAGTCATATATTTAAAATATTTTTATTCTGCCTTTCTCCTAAAAAGGACCCATGGTTTCATTAAAAAGAAACAACATTAAAAGCAAAACAAAAAACAAAAAACAAAAAAAACGTAAATTAGAATACTAAAAAAGAATAAAACATCATACTAAAAATAATTAAATATAATGCTTAAAATAAAAAAAACAGAACGCTTTGCTTAGCTTTGCTTTAAAATAGTAGCTAAAGCAGTTTAAAAAGGAACAAAACTTCAAACAATCCATTAAAAAACCCATTACACAACCAGTCATTAAGGGAAAGCCTCCCTGAAGAAAAGGGTCTTGGCCTGCTTGCAGAAGGATAGCAAAGATGGAGCCAGTCTGGCCTCCCATGGGAGGGAGTTTTAGAGCTTGGGAACAGTGACAGAGAAGACCTCTCCCGTGTCTCCACTAAATGGACCTGTTTAGGACTGAGAGAAATGCCTTCTCCTAAATGATTTAACGCCAGGGGAGGCTCAAAGAGCATTTTAGAAGCCTAGTTTACATTCTCCATGTAATAGTCACAGGAAGGGAGCCTTCATCTCACTAGTGGGCAGGAACTGGAAAATACACAGCCCTCTAGATGCTGTTAGAGTGCAGCTCTTGGCTCTCTTAGCCAGCGTATCCAACAGTGACAAACATTTTATCACTTGTTACTATTCGAAACACTTGCTACGACAAATGGGAGCTTATGGCCCAATAATATTTTTGGGGAGGCCAGGGTATTTTTCACCCTGTCATAATTTCTCCTGCCAACTCTCTACAAGAAGGGTGGGCACACAGCAAAACCTCTTCACTTCTTTCTTTGTAATCTGGACTGATCCAAGAGTGAGTGGTTGAGACTGACTGTGAACGTTCCTATCCACTGAAAGCTGGCAGGCCCACGCATTCCTTCAGAAGGGGAATGCTTCACTTTTCGCAGCGGAGCATTCACCTAGCCAACCACTTCTCCCTCCCTGCTGGGGAGTGGCTGCAGCTGCCAAAACATCCTGTTCTGTGAACAATAACTTTATTAAATATAATAAGGTTACAAAAACAGAGAGAGAGAAAACAGCTAATAGAGAGAGGCAGGGAGGGAAGGAAGGCGGGAGGCAAGCCGGGGGAGGCAGGTGGCTTTGCACAGAGATGAAAATGTTTAATATCGTTTCCCCGAGGTGTCTGGCACAGAATAGCTGCAGGACTTAACAGACTGTGCAGATCATTGCCCTGCACACTGTTTGGGAGAATCGGCTTGCACTTTCTTGCAAACCTCTATCGTGGACAGATTTCCAGCAAAGGGAGTGGTGCCCATCAGGTGAGGAGGATAAGCATGTGCTCATCCCGGAAGATACACTCTACTCCAATATGGGATGTCAATAAAATGCAGATACATCTGCACTCACACCGCCTTTTATTATTTTCTTCAAAGCCTTTGTCTTCCATCTTGAGACATACATGTGTTTCTTCCCCCCCCTCCTTCTTCCATTCTTTCGTTTTTTAAAAAGGTGGCTTAGAAACAGAAAGACCGCCTGGCATCCTACCAGGGCAAAGGGAGCCCCAGGCTGGCCACGCAGACCCTTTTCCTTGGGTCCGCAGGAGACATCATGGAGCTGAGCTTTTATGCCGCCTCCCTGGTGCCATCTCTCCAGCCGCTGAGATTCCTCTCTACTAGTCTGATGCCAAGGTCTCCCCTCTGTGTTCCTTCTTAGTCACAGCATGCAGGTATTTCAGCCGAATGGCAGGAAGCTCCTTGTAAAGGTCAAACCCCAGCGGGCTGTCTTTGTTTGGCCATTTGTAATAGAGTAGATGTCTCTTCAGTGCCTAGAAACAATAGTAAATTGAGTGCAGTTGAAAAACAAACCCAATTTCTCCAGCGTATTCCAATATAACTCAGACCTTGAGAAACTACAAGCCTTTGTAGAAAACGTCTTGTGCTTTGCTCAGGCAAGGATAACGTACAAAGGTCACTCAATCACTCAGACCACATAATGATCCTCTAATTAGCACATTTGCTGCAGGAAGCCACTGCCAAAATAATCGAGTTTCTGGCTTGCACGGAGAGACTCCTAGGGTAGAAAAGGCTCTTCTCTTCAAGCCTACTAATTTTTACACAAGCCACAAAGTAATGGAAGGGATGGGAAACACACTGTCCCTCTTTGCATGTTGACTAAATACAGTACACTGAGAATGCAACAAATGTTTTCATATTTCCTTGGCCTTGATAAAAAGGGGTGCCTTGACACATAGAGGCACCCTGTCACATTAATGGGCACAGCTGCAAGTGTTCTGGCTTGTCCATAAGTGCTACAAGATCAAATACTTTTGGTTACAGCAATGGCCTTTGAAACAAACAAAACCTTCCCTTTTTCTTGACAACAAATTTTTTTGCACAAAACACAAAGTTTTCTGCATAAATCTGTGGAGATTCTCAGTCATCCACGTGAGATTATCTGGGAGTTGAGTAATGGCCACTAGAATTCTTTTCTGGTAGGACTGAAATGTGTCACTACTCATCCAAGTAGCTTGTTCAGTCTGAGAAAAGTTGGCTGGAGGCTTCCAATTTATAGTTCACCTTGGTTTCACCCCACCCTTATCTGAATGGGCTCACTCGATGGGCAATGGCCTGGTGTGTGTCAACGTCCCATCTGTGCAACACTTCCCAACACCCATTAAGTATCAGTCTTTAGCCATGGCCTTCCTGGTGGAGGTGAGAAGTGCTTCTGATTTGTCTGGGAATCGATGAAACGGCTGCATGATACAGGAGATAAATATTATGTCTAAATCCCCTACCCCTGTTGAGGGAGGGATTTTCTATGCACACAATTGGCTTTCCTGACTCCAATCTCCCTCTCGGATGTTTCAGGCCTACAAGAAAATAATTCCACTTGCCATGACTCAACTCCCAGGTTTTCTGCATATAATACCAAATTCTCTGAGCAGAAAACACTTTACATTTTTTACTAACAGGCCCAGATATGAAAAGTGTGCAACAGCTCTTGCAATTTTGTTTAGCAAGAAGAAAGCTTTTGCAACTTTTCATTCTCGGAATGAGATGAATGCAGGCAATAGTCTATGCCTCTACTGATCAGGATTAAGAAAGGTTGCATAGGGTCTGTGGTGCTTTGCTTCTGCCTGTTTGAACTGGGGACGAAGGTAAGGATGGCAAACAGCACAATGGTTTTCGACCTCAATCGGTTTGGGCCCAAACACACCCATGTACCTCTGTTTCCAAAGTCAACACTCCTGAAACAGAGATGCATGCCATTTTTTTAAATATTGTAGCATGCTGTGCTGAGTGACTGATGGAAGATGTTTACCTCATCTGCCAAGAACCAGGTCTTCTGCAGCATGTTTTTTCGGGCAGTATCAGCCTCCTGAGACAAGGTACAAAAGATATAAATTCAGATATTTCTACAGCTTAAACAACAAAACAGACAGCACACATTCCTCCCGACCGAATTTCCGATGTCATCGCACAGAATGGTGACACTACGAATAGTGAAATCTCTTTACCCATATGCATATTGAATGATTCTTTCACACAGGGTCTGGGCGGCATAGAAGAATCAGTGGAGATGTACCTTGTTTCTAAGGCTGCTCTTTCTTGGTGTACATCAGGGCTATCCAACTTTGAACAGGCAGAAGTCTACTTTCTCCAGCCCAAAGAGCC
>JAHTLZ010000987.1:464-10514 GCA_023846285.1 Phrynocephalus versicolor
CATCATCATCATCATCATCATCATCATCATCATCATCATCATCATCATCATTATTATTATTATTATTATTATTATTATTATTATTATTATTATTATTATTATTTAGTAATAGTAGTAGTGTGTAATGCATTTGTTATTTATTGTAACTCTGCTAATAATTTTTTACTTAAGATCTTTATTTCAGTTGATGGTGATGGTGTTCCGTGTAGTTCTGCTGGGCGCCTTTTCTGTTTTCTATTCCTTTCTCTCCCTCCCCCCCTTTTTAAAAAAAAAAATATCTATATTTTGTTCTTCTGGTGAATTTCTTTTGGGGGGTTGTGGTTGTTTTATTTATAAGGTACACCACCTTGAGTTCCCTTTGGGAAGCAGGCAGTATATAAATCTATAAACAAACAAACAAACAAACAACACAAAAATCATACATTTATTATATCAATCATGTATGACTTGTTTATTTATTTAAAACATCTTTTCCAAGTTTTTGCTTCAGTGCATTTTTAATATATATTTTTTACTACAGCAAAATATTTTTTTTGCCCTGCTTTCCTCCTTGAGAAGGTCCCAAGCTGGTTTGCAAGTTTCCATCCCTCATAATGGATATTTTCCACCTTTTGCGTGCTATTTATTTATTTATTTATTTATTTATACAACTTATATGCTGCCCACTACCCAAAGGTCTCTGGGCGGCTTACAATCAAAAAATTAAAATAGTTAAAACATCAGATATCAATAAATAATTAAAACAATAATAAAAACCTTACACTGAAATCATTACTCTAAAATTGCCATCAGAGGACCCACAATCTATAGTGAGTCAATTAAAAAACTTCTGGAACAGGAATGTTTGTAGCCCTAATTTTACCTTTTCATCTTAAATGTTCTGGGCAGCATATTGTCCCTCAATACAGTAAACCACCTTGGCTCCTTTTCCGCAGAGAAATTAGAGATGTAAAAATACTCAAAATAAACAAAGAGTAAACAATCGGAGGGCCAATGGGTCCCACCTGAATCAGTCCCTCTTTTTCCAGTTTTGGGGCAAAGGTGCTCCAGATGTTTTGGACCACAATTCCCAGAATCCCCAGCCTAGATGGCCCCAATGCCAAAGGACTGTGACGGTTCAAAACATCGGGAGGGCTGAAGAGTTTGCCAGCCAAGAGGGACAAATCCCCGCTCGGCCATGGAAACCGTCCTGCAATTATGTCCCCCTTACCTTGCAAGCCCTCCTGGACCCGTTAAGTGGGTTCCCACTTAGGACACCGCCTCAGAGCCCTTTCTTTCATTATTAGACTGGGTGAGTTTGTGGGGGATGATTTGGTTCACTGGTTAGTCCCCTAGGGAAGTCTTGTGTCTGGTTGGATTAGGTTTAAAGGCCATCATAAAACTTTCTCTTTCACTCTTGCCCCCAAATCACTCAACGTGCTCTCACTCAAGTGTCTTTGTTGAAACTTTTAAGGCTTCCTCCCAACTGTTTTCAAATACAGAAGGACCAGGGTATTCGCTGGGGAATGGTTCCAGGCCTTCCCGTGGATAATGGAAACCGTGGATAGAGAGAACACCGACCCCCTCCCAATGGCTGTTTGGTGACCGTAGCTTGCTTTATGGCTTCTCCGCTGTCTCGGCCCGTTAGCTGACTACTGGTCTGATGAAGTGGGCTCACGTTCACAAAAGAACAGAATACACAAGCAGGGCTGGACTATCGGGGATACCTAGAGAGGAATGGAAGGCAGGCGACATTGCTTTGGTGACAGACAGACCAGCGAGAGGGAGATGTGATTCCCAGAGAGTCCTCCCGCGGCAGAGGGAGAGAACAAAATGAGAGGCAATTGCTGATAGAGAGGCATTCTCATTCCTAGAGAGCCTCCCTCCCCCTCCTCCAGGAGGACCAGTTCCGCTCTCTCTGCGGTGGCTGCTCTTTTTCCTTCCCTCCCACAACAAGAGACTTGGGGGGGTGTCCGTGTTTTTATGTGTCTGGGCTTGTGGAGGGGGGAGGGAGGGAGCCCCCACTTCCCTTTCCTCTTCTGGGGGGTGGTCTCAGAGATATGGGGGGGCGGCGGGAGGTGCCTGCTGGGGAGGGAGGGGGTGGGGGGGTCTTCCCTTCAGGATCTCCCTCCTCCAGGGAGACTTTTTTGGCAGCCTCCGGGCTTCTCTCTCCATCTCTCTTAAGGGGGGAGGCTCGATTTCTCCCCCTTGGAAAGTTTAAAGGCGGCGGGGGCGAAGGAGGGAAGACCCCGATTTTAATTAGAGGGCGGAGGGAGAGAAGGAAGAGAGACAGAGAAGAAGGAGAGCGATGGAGCTCACAGGATGGAGCGGGTGGAGGGGGGGGGGAGAACAGAGAGCCAGAATTGGTGGCCATTTGGATCAAAGGCCAGGGAAGAAGGAGGAGGAAATGGGAGCAGCAGGTGGAAGTGCTGCTCAGTGAGTGGCTGGAGGTGGAGCAGACAGAGGTCAGGAGTTTGGATCCGCCCCCCCCCATTCAGTTCTTCCAGGGCAAAGACTAGGTCCCCTTCAGGCTCCACAGGTCGATGATGATGATGATGATGATGTGAGACCTCTCAATTGAGGTCCAGTAACTGAGCTGACTGAGGACCTCAGTGGTTTTGAATTCTGGAGTCCAATTCCCCCCCCCCCAAAAAAAAACTGGACCTCCTTCCAGCCCTGAAATTCTGTGTTGTTTCTGTTGGACAAAATGAAAAAGAAATCACTCCCCGTTAAAATAATGTACTGCTCTAGTCAATAGAGACTCGCCTGAAGCTCCAGCTGGAGACTCACTGGCACAGGAGGGCCACTTGTTAATATAGCATCCATATGAGTCTTTGTGTGTGTCCAGTACCATCAGCCCTTAGATTTCAGAGAGAATGACAGTTGCTTTAGGAAAGGGAATTGGAATTTACTGGGGGCCATGAACTGAAGCTTTGGCTGTTTCTCGCTGCTTGGGTTTTTAAAACCTAGAGTTTGCTTTAAATATTCTTTCTTGCAGGAAGCAAAGAGGAGTGTAGAGGAGGTTTTTTTCCCAGAGTCCTTTGGAAATTACTAGAGGCATGTGAGCTGAAGCTTTGGCTTCTCCTCGCACTGATTGTCCTGCTCCTGTTGCAACATTTGGGCTAATCTGCACAACCCCTTCTGGATCTATACTGTTAAGAAAAATTTCTCCCTCCACGTGAGAACTCAGTTTAAAGCTCTCCTTATTAAATCTGCAATCCTCTTGTCAAAAAGATTCCTACCAGCAGTGGTGAAGTGCTCCCCATCCTTGCCCAATAGCCTATCTGAATGAAATAGCAAACCATGGTCCAAGAATCCAAATTGTTCCTGCCGGCACCACTTCTGAAGCTAGTTGTTAACCTCCACTATTGTTCTTTCCCTTTGTGGGCCATGTGCTTCTACAGGGAGGAGAGATGAAATTACCACCTGCCCACCCAGGTCGTTCAGCCTCCTACCCATCTCTTTGTACGCTTTTGTGATATCCTGAAAGCTGCATTTTAAGTATCTTTAGTTCCCACATGGTCCAAGAGAAAGGGGTAAGAATCAGTAGGCTTGATGAGTCTCCTCAGTCTCTCCATTGCAGCCTGAAATCTTGGTTCCAGGGAGACAAC
Organism: Phrynocephalus versicolor; assembly: GCA_023846285.1. NCBI lineage: Eukaryota > Metazoa > Chordata > Lepidosauria > Squamata > Agamidae > Phrynocephalus > Phrynocephalus versicolor. Next base: position 4,055 of record JAHTLZ010000987.1, read on the forward strand.
AGACCTCTTGGTTCATTTTGTCAGGCCTGCTGATGACCGCTTCTGTTCCTCTAAGCAAGGAATCCCCAGCCATCACCACTCCCCTCCTCCGAGGCTTGGTAGATGCCCCTTGGTGTGCTGTTGGATTCCAATTTCTCTGTGCAGGTTCTTCAGGCTGCTCTTGCTGCAGTTCCATGATAAGGGAGAGAGGTTGGAATCTATTTTGCAATTGCAAACTCCCTGTCTGTTTCCTAGTTCTTCCCTTTCTGACTGCGACATTCCTCCAAGTGTATGCCTCCTGGATTTGTGAAATTCTCTTGTCCTGATTTAGATTACCCGTCACCTGCGTTGACATTTTTTCTCTGCTTACTGCAAAACAAACCTCCTGTTCCCTAATGTTGCGAATATTAAAAACACAGGTCTCCAGCTGCCTGACCTTGTCCTCCAAGAGGGCACTAGCTTGCACTTTTGAGCATGTGTATCCTGGCACTTGGTTTGGCAAAATAAATAAATAATTATATAGAAAAACCCCAACATGCCGCAAGTGATACAAGTTACTACGTCTGCCTCCTGCCCCTCCATCTTGACTATATAAGGTCAGTTACTTAATTAAGAGAACTTTGCAGGGACATTAATTGTTCCTCTATAGCTAACAGCTCACTAGTCTTTTCAAACAAAAGCTTGGCTTTCTTGGCCTTGAGCTCAGACATGTTATCAACTAATGACTTTTTTTAAGAATTTCCCCCAAACACCTAACCCAAAAAACCCCATAACCCTTATTCCCCCCAACACTCCTACCCTATCCCCCCCCAAACAGCTAAGCATAATCCAGGGGTGTCCAAACTTTTTGTGAGGATCAGATTTGGTGGCTTAGAATGTGTGTGGGGTGTGTGGCTGCCCCCTGACCCTGACCCCCACTGCAACCCCACACATTCGTCTCTAAGCCCCACCCAATGACCCCTTGCAAGCCACACCCACTGTGCTCCTCTCCCTGACAATTTGCAAAAGTTTTTTAAAAAACAAACAAGTTGGCTAGAATCCATTGCAGTATGAATCAGCAAATTACTCAAAGTAAAATAAAACAGAATACTACAAAAACAATCATAGCAGGAAACATTAGTAAATGTTGTGTTTTAAAGGTATTTCTGCTCTTCTGAGTCAACAATGTCAGGTAGTGGCCGGGCTTGGTGTCAAGGTGATGTCTAACGGCACAGCCCTGCAGATTCCTCTGCACCACCTCTAGGCGCCTTCTCCAACAATCCCCGGGCAAGGAGCGTCACGGTAGGGGATTTTCAAAAAATACAAGACAGTGGAGGGAAAGCAGACTATTGACAGGTTTGCGAGCCTGGCATGGTTTATAAAAGTGTTCGGCGGACGAAGGAGGGAGAGGAAGGAAGGGTACGGGCGAGCCAGTCATAGGCCAATCAAAATGTTCTTGCGGGCCAGATCCAGTCCGCGCACCAGACTTTGGCCATGGCTGACCTAATCCAAACCCTTTCCAGAGTGGGGAGAAAACCTCACCAGAACAGACAGGCTGGAAAAAAAGCCTCCTGCACAACTTGGAAAAGTGTCCCGTTCCCTCTGCTTTTTTGTTAGTATTCTCCACCCCCTGCTGGTCATAACTTGAATTGCTTCACTGTATACAATGAACACACATTTCCCTTAGTTTTGAGAGGGAAAAAAGTGCATATTGTAGAGCGAAAAATATGGTAATTAATGATTTCCAAGATTAGTGATAATGCCCACCTTGAATCAAAATCCGATTTTTTTTTCACGACTATCTACACTTTCCCCTGCCTTATCCACGACTCCAAGACTTGTGGCAAGCCTGCCCCATTCACTGTGCAGCCATGATTTGATTGGAATGCCGAGAACGAAATGGCTTCCAACTCCTGAGTTGTTAACTGGATTCCCAGTGTTCAGCCCTGACACTCCTCTCTTTAATCCCTCCTCACCTCATCTTCTTCTCAGGCCTGGAGTCTGTTTTCTGTCTCCTGGAAGAATTTTTATGAGAACCCAAAATGAAACATAGGCAATAAATTTCTGCTAAATATGTCACACACGCCAAATCCCCCAAAAGTGCATTTCAATGCTCTCGCTATTCTCGCAAACGTGTTCAGGAAGGCAACTGGGTCATCTCCTCTGGCCATTTTCTGCAACTTGATGTGGTGTAAGTTCACTGGTGCCAGTATGTTTCCCGCCATTTTGTCCATTAGGAGTTTTTGCTGTTCTGCCATTTGTTTAAGCACCAACTCTTGCCCTTCGATATTTCTCCTTAGCCACTGGTCTGCAGCACTGTTGGGTGCCAATATGTGAGGGTTCACTGTTTTGCCAGCCTACCCGCCCTGCAGAAATCAATAAAGACACTTCTCTTTTAGAATGAACAGGTGATTTATTATCTTCTTCCAGATCCCTGGAGGCACCTCCTTTAACAACTGTTCCAAGGTGGGGTAAAGTCCAAGAGGTTCAGTCCCCCTTCTGCTCTGGTGGGAGGGGGGTTCCACCATATGCTCCCGGAGGTTCCGAGTCACGGGTCTGCATCTCCACCTGCACCCCAACATCTGATGTAGCTCTGTGTCCAGTTCTCCTCAGACGCCAGTTCTTGATAGGAAAGTCATCCCGTAAAGCTAGCCCCCTCCCGCAGGAGTATCTCCTGGTTTAATACTTCTCCTCCTTTATCTTCTTTGCCCATTTCTCAAATGCTAAATCCTTTCTAATCTGCTTCAGTTTACGATTATACTCCCAAGCCTCTCGCTCTCCCCAATATGAGCACCCTTTCTTGTGTGCTCGTTGGCGGTAGCTCTCTGCTTCAGCATGGGGCATCATCGTCCAGTGTTGGGGTCCTCCATCCACACCCATTCCCAACCTGGGGGTAGGACTTAACTTCCCCAACCCCCACCTCCATGGCCGTGGGTTGGCTGGCTTCTCCCGCCTTTTCCCTCTCTACCGGTCGAAGGACTTGTTCGGGTCTTTCCGCCTCAACTCTCTTTCCTGCCTCCTGGGACTCTTGTGCCTTTTGGACTTGCTCTCTTTCTATTATTTTTATCGACTCCCTAAACCGCTGCCATAACATCTCATTTTCCTCTTGGTCCCTTAGTCTGTCAAGCCTGTCCTCCTCCCTCTGCTTCTGTTTCACCATCCACTTTCCCTTTCCCTTTCGGCGGGTGTGGGCGGCACTCACCTCTGTGGAGCTTCTCCCACCTCTCCTGCCCCACAGTGGACATGTATAGAAAAGCTTGCAGTAACATATAATACTTATCATCCCACATATGCAAGCACAGGCTAACACATGTACCTTATCTAAAACTGGAATCAAACAGTTACTCCTCTGATAGTTCATCAGGATTTTTCTAGTCTTGTATTTCATTCTGCATTCCACGTTTGCCTCGCCCAGTTTTGCTGCTGGAAGGGCTGTTTCAGGTCAAGTCTAGACCAGTCCAATCAATTGATCTTGATGAACCTCTTTGCAGGCACTTTATGGAATCTCCCATCTGAGTCCCTTAATGTAAATTAGTAACAATTCCAAGGGAACCTGTGTTCTGACAGGTTTATATTTTCTCACCAGTGCTTTAAAAAAATTTAAATTAACAAAGTAAAAACAGATACATTGCTTATCTCCTGCCGTGTTACATATATCAGGATAATTTCCCCCCAATAAATTGGCCTAGATGTTTCATATTTCCCTTCACATCTTAAACATTTTTCATATCCAAATATTCAATTAATTAAATGTTCCTTAAACAAAGAGCAAACTTCTCCACTTAAAAATAATTTCTAGTTAATTTAGTAAATAAATAATATTGAAGGCTATTTTTGCATTTAACAATTAACTTCAACAGTGAGCAACACTGAACAAGACTATCAAATCTTAACAGAGTATTCAATCCTAATAATAAATTTTCTGTTAGCTAATCTGCTTTATTTCATTAAACTACTATATAATGGATACCTCAACCAGTTATGTTCATATTTTTAATAATAGGTAGAAAATTTTAACAGCTTTCTATCACATGACTATGTCTAACTGGAACAGTTTTTTTGTTTTGGGCTAGTTTGCGTATTTCTGTTACACATTTTCAATATCATAGTTCCGTCTGTGATGGATCAGGAAAGAGATCTTGGTGTGTTGGTGGACAGCTCCATGAAGGTGTCTACCCAGTGGTGAAGAAGGCCAATTCCATGCTAGGGATTATCAAAAAGGGGATTGAAAATAAAACAGCCAACATTATAATACCATTATACAAAACAATAGTAAGGCCGCACCTGGAGTATTGTGTACAATTCTGGTCACCACATCTCAAGAAAGACATAGTGGAACTGGAAAAGGTGCAGAAGAGAGTGACTAAAATGATTACTGCACTGGGGCACCTCCCTTATGAGGAAAGGCTAAAACATCTGGGTCTCTTTAGTCTGGAAAAAAGGCGCCTGAGGGGGGATATGATTGAGATGTACAAAATAATGGAGGGCGTGAGTAAAGTGGATAGAGGGAAGCTCTTCTCCCTCTGCCAAAATACCAGAACTAGTGGACATACACTCAAATTGAAGGCAGGTAGAGTAAGAACAGACAAAAGAAAATATTTTTTCACCCAGTGTGTTGTTAGTCTGTGGAACTCCCTGCCACAGGATGTGGTGATGGCATCTGGCCTGGATGCCTTCAAAAGGGGATTGGACACTCAAATCAAGAAGTTGCATTGGACAAAATCATTTTTCTTCTAATGGAAAATTAATTTTAAAAAATTGATAGCTGGTTATTAGCTAGACATGTAGAAGATGAGCTAGTAAAAGAATGTATTAGAAGCTGGGCACAGGATCTAAGGTCAGAAATTCAGTTAGATGAATGGGAAAATTATGGAAGGTTAATATAAAGATCACTAAGTCAATAGCATTTAAAGAAAATCTTTATAAAATGTTTTATAGGTGGTATTTAACACCTGATAAGCTGGCGAAAATGTATAAAATATCTGATGTTTGTTGGAAATGTAACAAAGGACGAGGATCTTTTCTTCATATGTGGTGGGTGTGTAAGAGGGCTAAAAATACTGGTGTATAGTACAAAATTTATTTTACAAACTATCTTAATTAATCTTGAGCTAAAACCAGAGATTTTTTTATTATCTATGATACAACAAAATATTGGTGATAGCAAAAAAATTGTAATAATTCATATTATCACAGCAGCTAGAATGTTGTATGCACAACTATGGAAGACAAACAAGATTCCAGACAAAAATCAGTTAAATAAGGTGTTAAACTGTGCAGAAATGGACAAGATCTCAGCACTAATGAAACCAGATGGATACTATGAAGACTTTGAAGAAAGATGGCATGATTTCTAGTTTTTTAGACCAATATTATAAGACAATTAAGTTCCCTGCCTAATTTAGGAGTAATAGAGATAGTTAAGGATCATATATTGTTAAGATGAGATGCAAATTTTGTTTGAGATTAGAATCGCTCCAATGTTTTTTTCTTTTCTTTTTTTTCTTTGACAACTTTTTTGTTTGAAAACTATAAATTGCTAAAAAGGGGGGGATTGGACAGATTCCTGGAGGAAAAGTCCATCACAGGTTACAAACCATGATGGAGATGTGTAATCTCCAGGCTTAAAACAGGGGTACTTCAAGGGCCGGATGCAGGGGAGTGGTATCAGGCGACAGATATCTAGTCTCATGCACTCCCAAACACATCTGGTGGGGCCGCTGTGAGATACAGGAAGTTGGACTAGATGGGCCTTTGGTCTGATCCAGCATGGCTCTTCTTATGTTCTTATATTGTCATCCAGTAATAGCTTTTTATGTGATTGATTCATTAAGCCAAGGATTCATAAGTTGTTTCCCTGTCAGTCTGTCCCATGATGCAGAAGCCTCCAGTGCAGAACTCTCCAAACATCCCCCCTGCATATTTTTGTTGTGACAGTGCTCTGTTCCAATCCCATGCTGCAAACAAGGTTAAAATTGAGACTCTCCTCTGCTTCTGAATAAAGTTCTGTCTCCCAAGCAAATAGCTTATAAAATTGCAGACTGGAGTGAATGCTCTGTTCCAGCTTCATGCTTAAATCAGGATTAAAGATGAGACTTTTCTGCTGAGAAAGCTGTCTCCTAAGCAGTGCTAGATCCCACATTCTCCAAATACTCCTTATCGTCTTGTATATTGGGTTCAGTATTCTGATCTTAGATTAAAGTTGGGATTCTCATCTGCTTCAAAATTAAGCTCAGAATAAAGCTCAGTCTGAAGAGTGTCTACTATAGTCTGAAGTTTATTGATCAGGTCCATAAATTGCTCATCTGGCACTGATTTCCAGCTCATTGTTCTAGTTGCACTGAATTGTAATCCACTTCAAAGGGTTAATCACTTCCAGGAAGGAGGGGGTGTAAAAAGGAGAACAAAGACAGGGAAGGAGCAAGAAAGAGAAAAATCCAAGTCCGTTATCTAATTGTTTGTTTTGGAAGCACTAAGACTTCTAAGGTCAAACAGTTTCGTT
>JAHTLZ010000989.1:324-10331 GCA_023846285.1 Phrynocephalus versicolor
GTGTGTGTGTGTGTGTGTGTGTGTGTGTGTGTGTGTGTGTGTGTGTGATTGGCCCTTGTGCTGTAGGAAACACCTTATCAAAGTCAGCTGGGTGGCCCCAGTTGCTGCTGATGTTCCCACGGAGCCCCCGTTTGGCTCAGTTTGCAAACTCATGCCTTGTAAAGGGAGCTGCTCTGGTGCGGGACTGGCGGGCCTTGGGCGCCCCAGGTTCTTTGGCTAACAGGTCCCCCAGCCCTTGAGCCCTGGCAGCACAGGTTGGGGCTTCCGGGAGCTTTGCCACCCTTGTGCCTGCCTTTTGAACTCCACATAGTTTGGGCTTCCTCTTGGAAGCAGAAGGTGGAGGATCACTCTCGGGGGGCGGGGGGGGGAAGAGCTCCAGGTACACGTGGTACCCTGGCTCTGTGTGGCCCAGGTAACCTGCCTCTGCTGGGTCCTCCTCCCCTCCCGCGTGTCTGAAAGCAGGACGAAACGCCTTGTGACATGGTGCAGAGCGGGCCTCGATAAGGGTGAAGCTTGCCTTGCACTATGAAGGCAGAGTTGAACGCTGGATGTGTTGCAGCCTGACTTTGCCACCCAAAATGGGTATTTCCCACACCCAGTCAGCATCATTCTGCAGGCAGGGTTGATTTGGAGTTACATGGGTGTGTTTCCAAAGCTCTTTGTGTTCTCTTCAACTTCTGGTGCAGTTTGGCATAGTTTCATAGAAGACGGTGTCAGATGTTTATCTACCCTGGATGAAAGTAATGAAATATACAGACGAGTAATTTGTGTTCCCTGTGGCTGATAAAGAGATGTCAGGTTGTGTGATTACCTGGAGGCGTTGTGCCAGGCTTTGGGCAAGGGCTGGGAAATGTGGCTTCCACTTGCATTTCTCTTGCGGTCCCCCTGCTGGACATTGGAGTCCCCAGTGTCTGCATTTTTACTGGCTCTTCAAAAGAGGCGTTTGTTCTGTGTAGGTGGAGCTGGGTCTTTGTGGGACGGTGGCACCCAATTGGCCTTATAGCATTGCACGCGTTCCAAGTCAAGAGACAAGCTCTCTGGTGTGAGTGCTGAGGAGAGTCAAAGGTGGACAAAAGGGGAATAGACCAAAAGTGTTAGTTAGGCTAGGGCAGTGGTGGCGAACCTTCAGCACTCCAGATGTTTCGGACCACAATTCCCACAATCCTTTGCCATTGGCAATATAGGCTTGGAATTCTGGGAGTTCCAAACCATCTGGCGTGCCGAAGGCTCCCTCCACCCCTGGGCTAAGGGCTGGCCCTGAGGTCCTCCTGTCCATGGATTCCTTTTCTCACGAACGTAATAGCCTGTAGTCTTAGCGCCGACCTGATGGTGGGGGCGTCTTCCCGGGCAGAGGGCTCACGTTGCCCCCCCCCTTTTCGTCGTGTGGAAGCGATAGAGGAAGTCTTCCTGGGAGGCCTGCTGCGCCTGAGGCCGACGTGGGCCTTCTTCATGGTCCCCCCTCCTCCTCTGTTTCAGATAAAACGTCCTTATTTCCACGTTAAACCTCTGGAGAAAACCCAGCTGAAGAACTGGAAGGAGTACCTGGACTTTGAGATTGAGAACGGGACGCACGAGCGGGTGGTGGTCCTCTTTGAGCGCTGCGTCATCTCCTGCGCCCTCTACGAGGAGTTCTGGATCAAGGTACGCCGGGCGCGCGCCTCCTTCGCCCACACAGCGCTCTCCCTTTGCCAACATTGATGATCAGTGACTAACCTTCTGTACTCTTGTTGGAATGTTGTTCATGTATAACTATATCTGTTGCATTAGGAGATGGTCTGCTTGCAACCAGATTTGACAGCTGCATATGCCAACCTCGTTGCCTCTCTTCGTCCTTCCTTACAGAAACTAGTCTAATGGTTCAATAAAGGTGCTGAATGGGTTTAAACACAAGAATTTTATAGTTCTCTCAAGTATTTAGTGGCCCAGAGTAAGGTGGGAATCATTCCAGCGTCTGCTCTGTCTTCAAATGCAGTATGCCAAGTACATGGAGAGCCACAGCATCGAGGGGGTGAGGCACGTCTACAGCCGGGCTTGCACGATCCACCTCTCTAAGAAGCCGATGGTGCACTTGCTCTGGGCAGCCTTCGAGGAACAGCAAGGTGAGGAGCGGGCCTGGGCTGGGCCAAGCGCGGCCCTCCGGAGGGAGGGGTCCTGGCTTCCCCTTCCCTTATTAGACCAAGCAGGTCCAAACTTCATCCCTCTAGATCAAGGAGTGCCAGATTTGGTGGCTGAGAATGTGTCGGGCCGGTTGCTCCCCAACCCTGCCACCCCACTGCAAGCCCCGCCCACTTTCTTTAAAAAAACATGGGGTGACGGAGGGGGAGGGAGGGGTGGGCCAGCCAGCCGCGGGCCACTCAGAATGGCCTGGTGGGCCGGATTTGCCCCCCCCCCCCCGGGCCAGACTTTGGGCAGGCCTGCTCGAGATGTTTTGGACCACAGCTCCCACAGTCCTTTGCCATTGGAAATATAGGCTTGAAATTCTGGGAGTTGTGGTCCAAAACATCAGGAGGGCCAAAGTTTGGACACGCCTGCCTTAGCCCCAAGGGTCCAGGCCCACAGTGAGGGAGGGAGGCTACCTGGGAGTTGCCATGCAAGACAGGGCAAACGGAGGAAGCTGTCAGCACCAAGGCATTGTCAAGGGAGCTGTTCATGTTGGACAGTGTTTGGGTCTGTCTTGGTCTTGTCTAGGCACCTGGTTCAATCCCGTTCCATGAAACAAAGGAGTGGGACCCTTCCCCTCTGTTGACCTAGAGAAGCCAGCTGCAAAGGGTTGGTCCAACATGGTGTGAGCTCTCCCTCTGTGGATATGTCAGGATAGCAGACCATAGAGCAGCCTTTCTGCTAGAGATCCCTTCAAATTCAGTACTTGACAAAATGAGCGGTGCCCCTTTTATAAAGCCTCATCTTGCAGCTTGTGCCAGCAGCATGGTTGCTCTTCTGGATTTGTTGGAGAGGAATTGGAGGGGAATGGATAAGGGACTGGATGATGATTTCTTGGCTCGATTCACGAGGCTCGGGATGTAGGCAAGGCGTCTCTTCTCCCTGGAACCCATGGCATTTTAGAATGTGGACACTGGATGTGGAAAGCGCTATGGGGTAAGAACCTAAGAAGAGCCATCATGCTGGATCAGGCCATGAAGGGCCCATCTAGTCCAGCTTCCTGTATCTCACAGTGGCCCCACCAGATGCATCTTGGGAGCGCACGAGACTAGATATCTGTCTCCTGATACCACTTCCCTGCATCTGGCCCTTGAAGGACCCCCCTGGTTTTAAGCCTGGAGATGACACATCTCCATCAGGCTTTGTCACCTGTGATGATGGACTTTTCCTCCAGGAATCTGTCCAATCCCCTTTTGAAGGCATCCAGACTAGATGCCATCACTACCTCCTGTGGCAGGCAGTTCCATAGACTAACAACACGCTATTCTTTTGTCTGTTCTTACTCTCCCAGCCCTCAATTTGAGTGTATGTCCCCTAGTTCTGGTATCCTGGGAGAGGGAGAAGAGCTTCCCTCTACCCACTTTACTCATACCCTGCATTATTTTGCATGTCTCAATCATATCCCCCTCAAGCGCCTTTTTTCCAGACTAAAGAGCCCCAAATGTTTTAGCCTTTCCTCATAAGGGAGGTGCCCCAGCCCAGTAATCATTTTAGTCGCTCTCTTCTGCACCTTTTCCAGTTCCACTATGTCTTTCTTGAGATGCGGTGACCAGAATTGTACACAATACTCCAGGTGCGGCCTTACTATTGTTTTGTATAACGGCATTATAATGTTGGCTGTTTTATTTTCAATCCCCGTTTCTGTGGAACTCCCTGCCACAGGATGTGGTGATGGCATCTGGCCTGGATGCCTTCAAAAGGGAACTGGACAGATTCCTGGAGGAAAAGTCCATCACAGGTTACAAACCATGAGGGAGATGTGTAATCTCCAGGCTTAAAACCAGGGTACTTCAAGGGCCAGATGCAGGGGAGTGGGATCAGGAGACAGATATCTAGTCTCATGCGCTCCCAGACGCATCTGGTGGGGCCACTGTGAGATACAGGAAGCTGGATTAGATGGGCCTTTGGCCTGATCCAGCATGGCTCTTCTTATGTTCTTATAATCCCTAGCATGGAATTGGCCTTCTTCACCGCTGCCACACATTGGGGAGACACCTTCATGGAGCTGTCCACCAACACCCCAAGATCTCTTTCCTGATCTGTGACGGATAACTCAGAGCCCATGAGTTGATAGATAAAGTTTTGATTTTTTGCCCCAATATGCATTACTTTACATTTGGCTACATTAAAATGCATTTGCCATTTCGTAGCCCATTCCCCCAGTTTGGAGAGATCCTTCTGGAGCTCTTCACAATCTTCTCTAGTTTTTACCACACGGAAAAGTTTTGTGTCATCTGCAAACTTGGCCACCACACTGCTTATCCCTGTGTCCAGGTCATTTATGAACAGATTGAAAAGCACCAGTCCCAGGACAGAGCCCTGGGGCACACCGCTTTTCACTTCTCTCCATTGTGAAAATTTCCCATTGACACCTACTCTTTGTTTCCGGGATCTCAAACAGTTCTCAATCCATAAGAGGACCTGCCCTCTTATCCCCTGACTGTGCAATTTTCTCAGCAGCCTTTGGTGAGGGACTGTGTCAAAAGCCTTTTGAAAATCCAGATAGACTATATCAACTGGTTCACCCAAATCCACGTGCCTGTTGACCTTTTCAAAAAATTCTAAAAGATTTGTCAGGCAGTGATCATTTGTTGGTCCCGCCTGTCCTTTCTGCAGCACCTACCTACCAGGGCAGAGTTCTGTGGTTTCTTATTTTTCTCTACATTTGGCAAGAAGTGGAGAAGCCTGTGTGTTGAGGGCTATGTATGGGGGCACTGCAAGCTCAGGGAAAAGCTTATTACTCACACACACCCCGCTAGCAATACTCTGGTGAATGGGACCTTGGCAGCCATGAAAGCCCCGAGGAAGGTTTCTCTGCTGCCGGATATCCTGTTGGGCAGAGGGAGCAAACAATGTTAATCCATTCCTCGTGACGCTTCATATCTTGAAATTTTCGTAACTTGAAATGGAATGGGGCACAGTACACCCTGGGAATGGAAATCAGGAGATATAGGACTCTTCTTAGGTCAAGGACAAATACACTAAAGAACAGTTTTTATCCCAGAGCGGTATCTAAGTTAAATGTGACAGTTTTAGCACCATCGTAAGCAGTTTTTCAAGCAGTCTTTTAAATTTTGTAAGTGGTTTTAAGAGTTTTTAATTTCTTGTATGGTGTTTTATGTGTTTTGTATGGTGCCTTGTTGTTTTGAGTGTGTGGAACAGCACTCTAATTTCGTTGTGCATATCTTGCATATGCATAATGACAAAAAACTATTCTATTCTATTCTAATCTTCCGCAAAAGTTTAGTATCTCGAGGCATCCCGTAATAAACTTTCATTTCTTGAGGGAGGATTTCCCTTCGCATCTCGGGTCTTTCGCAACTAGGGCCATTCGTAGCTCAAGGCACCACTGTATTTGGATCTTGTCTCACTTTGTCTTGTCTTGTTTCTTGTCCCCCCGGGGCTCTGCAAAGCAGAGGAAACCCATTTCTTTTGCTACTGGGGAATCATCCCCATTTCCATGGCTGTCATGTCCCCCCGCCCCCCAGGGTAGGGGTGGTGGCAATGATCTTGTTGTGCTGGTTGGGGCGCTGGGGATGAGAGGGCCTTGCCAGGCAGTCCCGTTGGCAGTTCATGGGCACCACCTGCAAGGCAAACAGTACCCACCCTTTTCCCTGCCCACTTTTTCCTCTCTTGCCTTCAGGGAATATCAATGAAGCCAGAAGGATCCTTAAGACCTTTGAGGAGAATGTTTCAGGGCTGGCCATGATTCGCTTACGGAGAGTGAGCTTGGAGCGGCGTCACGGGAACCTGGAGGAGGCCGAGCACCTCCTCCAGGAAGTGGTGAAGAACGCCAAGTCAAACTACGAAGCCTCTTTCTTTGCCGTCAAGCTGGCCCGGCACCTTCTCAAAGTCCAGAAGAATCTCTCCAAGGCCAGGAAAGTGTTGGTGGAGGCCATTGACCGAGACCGGGTACGTACGTGGCTTCCGGGGCCTTGGCCGAACGGATCTCTCCTGGGGGAAGAAGGGCAGAAGAAGAGGGCCCTGGCCTGGCAACCGTGATGATTCCCTCGACTCTGCAGGGCTTTTTCTAAAGCTGCGAGATGGAGACACCAGTCCCTCTAAACTGATGTTGCCAAGCCCAGTCATCATCTTTGGGCAGGGCTTCCTCCGTCCCAGGTGGAGCTAGCTTGGCCTGGAGAGCAGCGGGCGGTGCGGTATATAGAAGAACTGAGTTGGGTAATGCCGCCTAAGGTGTAAGGCACAGGCCCTGGCTTCCTTTGCTGTCTTTTTTTGACATTCAGGAGAATTGGGGCAGGCTGCCATCTCTTTTCATTGTATCAGGAAGCCCTTCTGGCCGCCAGCTGAAGGGGGCTTTGAAGTTCTGTGAGGGAGCTTGGGCAGTGATTTTAACAGAATTCAAAAAAAAGTTGAGTTTTTTTCCATCTGTAAAAAAGAGGTGCTTGTATTTGGCTCTCCCAGATGGCTGTGCCCTAAGGATAGGCATCTCCCCTGTGAGGCCAGGAATTAGCAGCTGTGCTTGTACTTTTGGGGGAGGTTGCCATGTTTTGTTTTGTTTTTTGGGCAAGCCCATGAGGCAAAATCCAGAGAAACAAAACAAGACAAAGGCACACGGCTCCTTAAAGAGAATTTAATGTGAGCTTTCGTGGGCAATTCCACTTTTCCAGGCATACGGAACCATCCCATGCTTGCATGTTTTCTCCTGAAGTCGTGTTCTGTGACTGCTTGAAGAGAAGCCCTTAGTGTAGGCATGAGGGGGGCAACATCTCCAAGGCTTTGAGACAGGATGGCATCTAAGAGGCACAGCAGGCTTGAAGTGGGAGCTTTGTTTGCCAGCAAATGGGAAAAGGCCAGCTTGCCAATTTTGTGAATTTATGGAGGGCAAATAGGAGATGAATTTATTGGGGGGGGGGCTTTCTGCTTCCTTAGGGGTCCCCTTTGCAGCAGGTAGCATTGGGGATGATGTCGAGTCTCAGACGTTGCATATCAGTTCCATGACTTCCTTGGGCAGCCCCTGGAGTGGCGGCTCCCACTGGTTGGCCATTGGTGCCATGCAGGAACATCTCTGCTGCCTCGCTCCCTTGACTAGGAGACCTGGAGACTTTCTCCTCTTATTCCCACCTCAGTTTCCTGCCATTGTTATCGTTCTCATAAGATCATAAGAAGAGCCCTGCTGGATCAGGCCAAGAAGGGCCCATCTAGTCCAGCTTCCTGTATCACACAGTGGCCCCACCAGATGCGTTTGGGAGCGCATGAGACCAGATATCTGTCTCCTGATACCAATCCCCTGCATCTGGCCCTTGAAATACCCCGGTTTTAAGCCTGGAGATTACACATCTCCCTCATGGTTTGTAACCTGTGATGGACTTTTCCTCCAGGAATCTGTCCAGTCCCCTTTTGAAGCCATCCAGGCCAGAGGCCATCACGACATCTCGTAGAAAGTTTGTTCCCAGGGGGGCGGGTAGTTACACAAGTTGCCACAAGTAGGTTTACCCAAAATAGGGCTTGTGAAGACTGCAAGCAGTTTCACTGATTCCAGTGTGCATCCCTTGTCTTAAGGCCCTGTCACCATCTGCACATTAAAGACAGTCAGAACTCTGCCTGTCATCCATCACCTTGCGTGGCTCTGATCACTCATTCACACAGATTTCCGGGTCTTGTAGAAAGTGACATAATCCCCGCCCCCAGACAGCTATGCACAAACACGGGGTGGTTGACAGTTGTGTGAAGACTTTATTCCTGATCAGGGCTCCAGTTGAACATTTTTTCTGTGTGTTCCTAGGATAATCCAAAACTGTATCTCAACTTGCTGGAAATAGAATATAACGGAGACCTGAAGCAGAACGAAGAGAACATCATTGCAGCCTTTGACAAAGCTATCAACGGAACCCTACCGGTTAAAATGAGGATCATTTTTTCCCAGCGAAAAGTGGAGTTCCTTGAAGATTTTGGCCTGGATGTGAACAAGTGAGGTTTACCTGTAATGACACGGGTGTTGAGAGTGGGAACTAGGACCTGACCAAGGGGTAATAATGTCCATAGCTAATAAGAAGTCGGCTACAAAGGTTAGGATGGTTGGAGTCCACTCTTCTCAGGAAGACTGCAGAAATTGTGACCCTAGATTTTTTTTCCCCCACATAGACAACTAACGGTGACGATACAGTTTGTAATCGATGTAAGGCAGTCTAGTTTTTATTTCTTTCTAGGGAGCCTCAGGGTCACCCCATCAAATTCATTTTGGGCTCCTGCTGGGATTCTATTTTGAAACCTGACAAGGCAAACTCGCGCAGCAGAAGCAGCTTCCCAGGTGGAAGTGAGTTAGGCCTGGGCAGAATCGCTCCAAGCCTCACTTTCCAGAAAGAAATGTCTAACCTGTGGCTAACTTCTCTCTCTCTCTCCCCCCCCCCTTTCCTCTTCTCTTGTAATTGGCAGGCTGTTGGATGCGTATGAAGAGCATCAAAACCTTCTGAAGGAGCAGGAGTGTTTAAAGAGGAAAGCAGAAAATGGGTATGGCTTCATTTGCGGCACTAAGAACACGGAGCTGTTCTCTGAAAGGTTGATGCAAGTGTGGCTGCTGTTGTCCCAGAAGCCTGGTGTTATCCGTGCTGGTGTGATTCGCCTGTATCTGGGCTGCCCACGTAGCATACAGCACTCCTCGCTTAACGACGGAGTTCCATTCCTACAACGAGGCCGTGGTCATTAACTGAGGAGCCAAAGGTGGAGGGAGGCCTTGTGGTCTGTTAAGGATGGCCTCCTTGCAGGCAGGCAGGCAGGCAGGCCAAAGCGGGGAGAGTCTCTAGGAGGTCCCACTTGAGGTCATTCTCTCTCTCTCTCTCTGCTGAAGGCATCTGGATGCTCACGGCTACACCCATCCCTTGCAAGCAGCAGAGGAGGAGGAGGAGGAGGAGGGAGGCCGGGAGGGGTGTGTTTTGTCCCCCAGCTTCCTCCACTCTGAGCTCCCCACAAGGCAGGGGGAGCAGAAGCAGCAGGCTGGAGGCTCTGGCCCTCCGTGGGCTGGAGCAAGGGCTGCTTCTTGGGGAAGCAGTGAGGCAACGGCCGTTTGGCCGCCTCTGCTGGTAGTAAGTGAGGAGTGGCTGTACTATCCTGTGGGGAAGAGCCTGGAAGGCACTGAGGCACCTCCACGGACTTTCCACACCTTCCTCAGCAGTCAGGAACTCAAGTCCTGCGGAGGACTTTGCCGACTTGACTGTGTGCCTAGATACTTGTGGCCCTGTGGGTTGAAAACGGGAGAAGCAGTTGGAGGTTTTTTTTGGAGTTTCACAGGAATGTCCAAGGGTTGAAATTTCTGGCTGGCAGGCAGAACGTGCTTGGTTGTCTCCCAGGTCTTGAGTTTCACCAACTTCTTTAAGGCACCACTTTAATCGCTACTAACACATAGCACTTAAATTTGTTTACAAGTACGAAAAGAAGAGTAAAGTAGCCCTATGTAAGAATGAAGATCAGTCTGCCTTCAGTGATCTGGAGGAAGGCCTGGGGAAACCATTTTGATTTTTTGGTCCGGCTTACGATCCATTTAGTGCTCTCTAGTTCTCCTTTGGTATTTGATATGTTGTTCTGCAGATCCTGTGCAATCTCCAGGCCCCCCACCCCCACCCACTCCTCCTGCTCAGGGCAGGGGGGGAAGCTGGGCTTCAAGGGGCTTCCATTGGGCGTTTGCTGCGGCAGGGAAAGGCAAGGGTGCCCTTGGAGCTGTTGGGGGTTGTGGGGGCAATGGGGATCAGGCAGCTGAAGTCCTTCTCTAGAGCTAAGCCACAGACTGTGTGAGGCCAGCCCAGGGAAGTGAGCATCTTCTCCCGTCTGAAGAAGAAGAGGTGACTAAGTCCCCGAGGTCGGGTTTTCAGCCCCTGCAGCGTGCAGCAGCTGGG
>JAHTLZ010000990.1:0-13670 GCA_023846285.1 Phrynocephalus versicolor
AAATTACATGAAATGAATGGCATTAATAATCTGAGCAGAGAAGGGCTCCCCTCCCTCTCCCCCCCACCCCAAGAATTAATGATCAGGCTAATTTTTGCTGTGACAACTTTGACACAAATGCACTTTCCTTGGTATACTCCAGTTATTCCTTTATTCCCTGGCAATCACATGTGGTAGCAGCAAAATACCCAAAGAAAACTGTGTTTTGCCCCCAGTTAGCAAATAACCACTACTATATTTGGAAAACGAGGAGGATTTCAATCAGGAAAACAATGTCAATACAGTACTTTGATATTTTTGTATGTAGAGCTATTGGAATACAGTCAAGGAGGTGCATAAAAACTGGCTGAAAATGAGAGGAAATTTAAAAGTATGGCTAGGAAATCATTTATTCTAGTCATTGCAAAACATTTTCAGGTGTAATAATTACTTAGCTTTAACAAAATAATTACCAACTTTACAAGTAAGCAAGGTCACTGAATCATCAACGTCCTGGCAGCTGACCAATGTTTCAGTTATCACTTGTAAATATAGACATGACATGTGAATGTCTAATAGGTCGCTGTTCCTATGCCTTTGTATTGGGTCTTCTAAGAATGTAAGGTTTTCAAGTTTTTATGCTGTAGGGTTCATGTTCATATAAGTTTTGCCAAAATAATTAGTCTAAACAAACTTTGTTATCAGCATAACAGCATCTTGCTAGATTGTAGACTACAGACTGCAACAGCATACAATTTCCTATTGAGTAATTATTCTTGTATTTTTAAGCATTTGGACTCCCCCCTATATATTATTATGCACATAGTATTACAATTGCTTTAGTAAGGATACTGATGAACCTGGAAATGTAGGACATCCTGGTCAAAGAATACCTGCATCTCTTTCTATTTGGGCCATAATTTCTAAAGGGAAAGGGATCAGAGAAAGGGACTGAGAAAAGAGGAGTAGGAAGGGTTAGGTACAGTGTATAGGAAAGGAAAGTGACAAGGCAATCCTGTATTTGTTTTCTCAAATGTCCGGTTTATTGAGATTCAAGAGACTTACTTCTAGGTCAGTGTAAAGTTTGGAAAAATTACATTTTTGGACTAGACCTCCCAGAATCTCCCAGCCAGCATGGCCACTGACCATTTTAATGGTAAGGGTGTATAGCACTGCAGCTCAAGGAATTCTGGGTAAGGGAAGGAAACTGAGAATTGCAGTAAGAAAGTTGAATTTTAGAAAGCATGGATCATTCATTAAAATCAGAACCGACATATGACATAGGCAGGAATATCGCCCATTCTGCTAAACATTTTCTAAGGACATGGGAACAACCTGACTAGATCAGCCCAAGGATCCATCTTAGTGAGAAGATACTTACCCAGAAGACATTAGCCTTCTGCTCCTCAGGAGCTGGTGCTGTACTTGAAAGTGGCTTGCTTTTAGATCTAGATATCTACAGACACAATGGGACCAGGAGTCATGGATTCAAGCTCCATTCCTCTTTTTTAATGTTTAAATTTGATTCATTCAAAAAAGGCGAGACTTTGTCAAAACACAAATGTTTATACAGGTACTTGCTTTTGAAACTCCTGAGGGTTTGAATCTGCCTCAAGGTTTTTCTTCCATCTCTCCAGCGATCTTTCTGTGACTAATTTCTCCCCAGGCACCTCAGGTACCCCCATGGCCTTGGCAAAAGCAAAAGCTCCCTGGTCAGTCAACAGCATGTGCTCTGTCTGAGGAAGACACAAGGAGCAAATCAATATTGTTGTACAAGACAGTTTCTGGCCTCACCTCATCCCACCACAGGCCTAAACGGCATCCAGAACAAATCTGATAGTATGTTACCAGAGCCTTTCTTTCAAAAATAAAAAAATAAAAACCAACACCCAATATATGTTGTTATATAGGACATAATGAGATGAATCCAGTGCCACCACCCACCAAAGAACAACACACTCCACAATCAGAGAAGACCTCACAAATTGCAGAGGCCGGATTTTAAATCGCTGAGCAATTCTGTCCATGAGCAGCCAAACAGATTCTGGAGACTTCATTGGATTCTAAGGGGAACAAAAGGAACAAAATAAAAATAAAAATAGAGGGACCAAATGGGCCAAGTGAATTTCTGGAAATATTCCTGTTTGTTGCATGGTGGCTGAGTTTTCCTCTCTGGATCCATTGGTGCCCAGTCGCAGGGCATGTGGAAGAAATCAAGGGGGTTCACATGATATGAACCAATCATTAGGCACGTGTGAATACTTCCTTTTATTGATTAGGCTTCTGTTGTCAGGAAAAAAGCACTAGTACTGTTTTTCATGCTGATCAAGGATGGTGCACCAGTTTGGCCCTGTCTCCTCTGTTGCTACATTTTGGACTTTTCTTCCTGATTTTCTCATGCCACAACCTACAAAACCTATTGTATGCCAGGATGCCTATGGATGCCTATCAGGAAACTCCAGCAGTTTGGTGAACCTATGGCACAGGTGGGCATGTGACATCGGCCCTTCACAGCCACCTGTATTCAGGTCAAATTGCTGTATTGCAAGTTTGCAAAAAATTAGTGGGTTCTGAATCGCAGTTTGGGCACTCGGTCTCTAAAAGGTTCGCCATAACTACTTCAGCAGGTCCAAAACATAGCAGCCTGATTGCTAACTGGTCCAGACACAGGATCGTCACATCACCCTCTGTTATAGCAGCTCCATGGGCTGCCAATCCAATTCCAAGCAGAATTCCAAGTGATGATTTTGGCCGTGTCTCCCTTTATGAGCCTGTTTGAGTGTCATCACCAGAAGAGGCCTTCATGTCAGACCTTTTATAAGCTTGCTCAGATGTTAAGATCATCAGGAGAGGCATTCCTTTCTGGCATACCACCTTCCCAGGTGGGTTTGGTGAGGATAAAGGAGAGGTCCTTCTCCTTGCTGCTTCCATACTCTGGAAGCCCCTGCCATGGAAGGCTAGGCTGGCCCCATCTTTATTATCCTCCCAGAAGACCTTTCTCTTCAAGCAAGCTTTCCTCAAGTGAACAGCTCCTG
Organism: Phrynocephalus versicolor; assembly: GCA_023846285.1. Taxonomy (NCBI): domain Eukaryota; kingdom Metazoa; phylum Chordata; class Lepidosauria; order Squamata; family Agamidae; genus Phrynocephalus; species Phrynocephalus versicolor. The sequence continues at coordinate 3,015 of JAHTLZ010000990.1, forward strand.
AGTGTTTTTTTTTTGGTTTTTTTTTTGTAAATGGACTGTTGTGCCACACTACTTTGAATGAGTTTTGGCGTAGCTTATAATTTTAGTATCTGTTTGGTATTCATTGTACTTAAATGCTATCTTTTAATCGTTGTAAGCCATCTTTGATCCCTTTAAAGGAAAAAGGAGGGTTTAAGACATTTTAAATAAATAAAATAAAATCTGTTCAACAGCACATGCAGATTGGCCATGGTGGTACACAGAATCATAGAATAATGGAACTTGAAGCGGTCGATAAAGCCATTGAGCCCGATACCAAGATCGGTGCCAACGCCAAATCAAAGTGGCTCTGACAGATGGCTCTCTAGCTTTCTCTTGAATGCCTCATGATCAATTGCTTCATGTCAAAGAATCAAAAATAATCTTATTGTCGGAACAATAGAAATTGGGAGGTACAGTGGACCCTCGTATAACAAGCGGTTTAACAGAAAATCCACTTAAAGGAAAAATATTCCAGAGATAGGGGGGAAATCACTTAACAGAATTGCCTATGGGGCAAAACTGTACAACAGAAAAATGGTTGCGATTAGGGATTAATCCGTTTCAATGCATTCCTATGGGAAATTTGTACAAAGGAAAATATGCTTAACAGAATTTCATTGGGAACAAATTCATTCCTTTATACAAGGTACCAATGTATTTCATCCTTTGCACTTGGAGCAAAAGTGGCCTAGTAAATCTGCTGCAAAGGACAATAAAATGGCCAGGCGGCACCTTCCTGTGTTTGGAGAATATATTTCCCTTTGCACAGCAGGAAGAAAGCTCACTCTTGCAAATTTGGAATGTTCGAATCCTCTAAAAATAAAACAAAAAACCCCTACAGCACTATGCCTTGGGCAACACTGCCCTCTCCTGCCTTTGGGGGTGAAAAGTACCGACACTGTTGATAACATTTACATGTTTTCTCAAAATAAGGTTGCCTAAATCCAATGGGGCCTCTTTCCAGATTGTGTGTCCATAAATTTGCAGCCACCAAAAGAGAATAAATTATTTAATAAGTTTCAGAGAGGGAAGTAGGCTAGTCTGCTTCAGTGAACTGAGAAATGGACTAGAATCCATAGCAGTTTGTACAGATACCTGTGAGCTTTAAAGGTGCCACAGTACATTTGTTTCTCCTATTGGTTTCGTTTTTTTGTTTGATTTGTTACTGAACAATATTCTATTACTTCTCTATATACAGTACACAAAAATAACTATATTTTCTTTTAATATTTGACTTATTACATTTTTTTCTTCCCTTACATAAACCACTCAATATTGTATGCTTCTGTCTTGCACCATTTACTGTTAAAACTGCATAGCTCTCTCTCCCCTCCCCACCCCATTCTTATGACACAACATAATACTAAAGGACTGGATTCAATCGTCCATCCAGGCTAGAAATGGGCACAAAATGACATGTTGTTTCATCATTTCATGAGGCTAGGAAACATAACGAAACGAAACACAAGCAAGTGTTCCCCCAAGGAACAAACTAAAATGTCATTTTCTGTTTTAGATATGAAACGTTTTATCCTCCCCAGTCATAACATACCAAAGGGAGTCAGGACAGCAGGCTGGAAATTGCAATTAGTGTGCAGCGCCATGGGATGTAAGAATGGATGATGTACCAGTAAGATATAGTGGTCCGTCTGGGAAGAGATGGATTGCCAGGTATATCAGTGAGGAGGAGGATTTGGTGATGATTGGGAAAGAGCTCATGCAATAATCATATAAAATCAAGAGGATATGGTAAGATCTGGCTTCTTTCACCCATAAACTCTTTTATGTAAATTTAAAGAGAGAGGACTGGCTGGGCTGAACAGGTCAGAGTCTCTTCAACTCTCAGCTTACCATCTGTTTTATATCCAGCTACCTGGGTTTTAAGCTCCATCACACCCAGTTTTGCTTATCCTTGATTAGATTGTGTACAGGACCACAGTGTTTATTTTTTTTCCCCCCCCCCCCCCGAAAAAAGAATGGTACTTTATATCACAGGTGGGAAGCCCTCTTCACGTCATAGAAGACTGGCTGAAAACTAAGGCAAGGGATAACAGTCATGACAGTGATGGGACCTTGGGGGGGAGGAGGAGGAGGAGGAGGAGAAGGAGAAGGAGAAGAAGGAGGAGGAGGAGGAGGAGGAGGAGGAGGAGGAGGAGAAGAAGAAGAAGAAGAAGAGGAGGAGGAGGAGGAGGAGGAGGAGGAGGAGGAGGAGGAGCAGCAGCAAGCATTCCAGGATGATGTGCTGATTATTCTCCCTCACTGGGTCTCCTTGGGCTTGTCACCTTATTCTCCCAAGGTTGCTGAGAGAACAACATTAGGAGGAAGAGAACCACACCCTCTCTCTTGAAATCACTGAAGGAAAGACAGGATATAAATATAATGAATTAATGAATAAAATCTCATATTGTTTCTATTTTATGTACAGTGCTCAGTTCATTTATCTTAATTCTCACCTCATCACTAGAGATCACAGTGCATTGGACCTGCTTGCCACATGGGCCCCACATCAACAGGGGCGGTGCTAGGGTGTAACTGGTTCCTAACATTTCCAGCCCAAAGCAACAAAGTATTGGTTCCTCTTCCAGATACAGTGGACCCTTGTATAACAAACAGCTTGTATAACATAAAATCTATACAACATAAAAATTCCAGGGAGAGGGAAAATTTGCTTAACATCGCCTATGGGGAGAATCTGTACAACATAAAAATGGGATTACTCCATTTTCAATGCATTCCTATGGAAATTTATATAAAGGAAAAATTGCTTAACATAATTTCATTTGGAACAAATTAGTTCGTTCATACAAGGTACCACTGTACCTGTTACATGTGCTAACTCAGTTTTCACCCTGTGCTCTGGGGCTTCCTCACAGGTAGAGTTGCATAGCACCCTCGACAAAACAAGCCCTTTGCTAAGAAAACTCCTATCATAATAACTGGTTAGTCTCTGCGAGACGTCTCAGTACTCTGGCATTTTGCTGCCTGTAGCAAACCCAGCTACTGTCCTGGAAATTTATTTTCAGATACTTATTTCTTCTCCCAACAGAAATAATGAAAGCCTATCACAACTCTTCAGATTTTGGGAGATTTCCAGAAGCAATCATTTCACAGCTCAGTCCTTCTGAGGACTTATTAACCCATGAGCGGAAACAGGCTGGCCTGCTTAATGAAATGTGTCTCAATAGAGTGTTTTAATAGGCGAGATTCTCGTGTGTTGCGGGACAAATCTGAAGACATCTATGTTGGCCACCAGATGGAGCCAATATCGTGCCAGGAACCAGTAATGAAGCTTCTTGATCCTTAGAAACATATTTACGTTCATGATTTTGAATCAAACTTTCAAAGAGATTCAAGAGATTTCAAACCAAGATGTTGACAATGGGGCACTATTTTTATTTTCTTTAGAAACTTCTCTCGTCCAAGATACATTAAAAATAAGACATCTCTGTAAATTTCAAATGGGCAAGCATTGTGTGGCTTTTTTATCTCTCTAATAAGCACATCTAATATACCTGATTTTGGAAACTAAGCAGGGTCGGCCCTGGTTAGTACTTGGATGGGAGACCACTAGGGAATACCAGGTGCTGTAGGCATCTGGAGTAGGAACTGGCAAGCCACTCCAGTATTCCTTCCAAGAAAACTCAATGGACAGTTGGTCACGACTGTGATGACACAACACACAAAGCCCCCAAGCTTAAAAACACAACTTCCCCCCTGCCCCTGTTTATCTTCTGCCCATGCATTTTGGGAAGAGGCATAGCTCTCTGTCTGGAAACCTGCACAGAAACATTCCACGATGCATAAAATAAAATAATTGTTTGCACCTACTATTTGGAAATCTGTACCATGGTACCCCTGGCTGGACAGCTCAGTGCATTAAGTACCTGGCTGCAGAGCCAGAGATGGGAATTCAGTTCTCGCTCCCAGAACAGCCAGCCTGTGAAGTCTTGGGCAAGAAGGAGGGATTGGCAAACCACATCTGAGCACTTCCTACCTAGAAAACTCGAAAAAGGTCACCATAAATCAAAACTGACTTAAGAGGATACAACTAATTGATACGCTACCAGCCATCATGCACCAGACATGTAAATATGTACTTAGGGCCTTTAAATCAGGATGAGTTTGGGAGGCAAATCATTACCCCCCCACTCCCCACAATGGACTACACCAGCCTAGAAACACCCATTTTCTACTTCTAAAACAAAAGTAACCAAGAAGTGCCTAGAAAATACAACTAGTTTGGCTTGTCTCATTTAGGAGAGGGAAGCATTTATGGAACACACACACACACACACACACACACACACACACACAGGGAAAACTGCTGCTTCTGGAACCAGAGAAGAGTCTTAAAGGAACAGGTGTTCTCCTTGTAGGCTATGGTGTTGAGGAAAGCAATTATCTCTAGTAATTCCAATCCTCATCCACTGCCTCCATTCTGAAACCCTAATTAACCATGGGTTGTATTAAATACACACAGCATGGTTTAAGTTTCGAAATGTGTAACAGACCAGCAACGTTCCCTCTAATTTTTTCTTCTGCTGCATTGGAGCCTTAGCGATCTCCATGTGGGGGTTTCCGGCCACAACCCGGAAGTAAACAGGCATTTACTTTGACAGCTGCTAGGCAGGGCCACTGAAGCTCTGTACATACAGCTTTCAGGGAATATTGCAGACAAGTGATTAGAGCTCCTTGCTTGCATTGATTTTGATTTCCCATCTTCTCCCTTTATAATTTTTTATAAGCTTTATATTTTTAATTCCATTCCCTATCACGCAGTAGCATCTTCCAACCCTACAGTGATTCTATGATTCATCTAGAAATAGAGGCATGGCCTGGATTACTCTTTGCCAGTTCTAGCATCAAATAAACCACAATCTGCAAAATGACATATAATCATGATTTCCTAGGCTGTAACAAACTAGGATACACCTTTTCAGGCATCCTGTCTAACTATGTTTCAATTTATTTAAACATGGTTTAGTCGGACGCCTAAATTGTTCCAATTTGTGACTGACTTTCTTCTCAATAAACCTGCTTTCAATACACCTGCTATACCAATGGAGTTCATAAATCAGGTAAGCAGTGCTACATCCTGACTTAGCCCTGAAAGTCACTGTCAGACAACTTGTCTTGTTTATGATTGTTTTTGAAATAAAATACTGTATGGGAAACAAAGCATGTACATCACCATGAACTCCTTAAAAATAAGAAAAGCTACAGAGATAATGTGGTATAATGGACAGAGGGGTAGACTAAGACTCGGGATGGTTTGAATCTGTGCTCAGTCATGGAAGCTCACTGGGGGAGTGGAAATGGTAAAATGTTTCTTAAATATCTCACTTGACCTGAAAGCCCTGTTAGGGTCACTATAAGTCAGTTCTGACTTGACAGCACACCACCACCACCACCACAACAACACAGCTAATGAGTAACACAATACAGTATAACACAACTTTAAAAACACTCATATGCTTTGCCTGTGCACTCATGTATAGGCACAGCCATTCTCGTTTGGTGCCTCAAAATTACCATATGAATAGTAGATTAGTTTATCTATCTGCCCTGGTAACAACATAAAATGTCAAAGGAAAACTATGAGAAAATTTCACAATTTGAATCACAAAATAATAACGGTGGAGGGAACTGCGCAGGTATGTTAAAAGGTAACCATTGTAACTGGTGACCCCCAAACAATTCTTCATTTATCACAGGGGTTGGAACCTTCAGCCCTCCAGGTGTTTTGGACCACAGCTCCCACAGTTCTTTATCATTGGCAATACAGGCTCGGAATTCTGGCAGTTCCAATCCAAAACATCTGGAGGGCCAGAGGTTCCCCACCACTGATTTCTAACTTCAGACCTCTCATGGCTCTAGCTAGGGAGTTACTCAAAGTGACTGCTGAATCTACCTCTCACCATCTCAGTATTTCAGTTTCAATGGTTCTTGATAAATTCCTGCCTAATCAGTGCCTTTTCAATGCAACATTCCACTGTGCTCATTCCACTGCCAAAGAGCGGATCTGCCTCTTCTGCAGCTGTTGACCAAATGGCTCTCTGAAGGCAGAGCTGAGCTGGCTGTTGGCTGTTTAGCCATGGATGCAACGCAACCAAACAACCAAACACACACACACACCAGCTCAGTCCTATAAAATATTATCTTGGTTTTGTTGTTGTTGTTCAGTCGTTCAGTCGTGTCCAACTCTTCGTGACCCCATGGACCAGAGCTCGCCAGGCCTTCCTGTCTTCCACTGCCTCCTGGAGTTTGGACAAACCCATGTTGTTTGCATCGATGACGCCGTTCAACCATCTCATTCTCTGCCATCCTCTTTTCCTTTTGCCTTCAATCTTTCCCAACATCAGGGACTTTTCCAAGGACTCCTCTCTCCTCATGAGGTGGCCAAAGTACTGGAGCTTTAGCTTCAAAATCTGTCCTTCCAGTGAACATTCGGGGTTGATTTCTTTCAGGATGGATAGGTTTGATCTTCTTGCAGTCCAGCGGATTATCTTGGTTTTAGATTTTACTAAATCAATACATTTAATCAATGCATAACAGACCTGGGAATTCTTACCAATATACAAAACAAGGGGACGTCAGGCCCTCTAAATCTCCATGAAAACCCTAAAATGTGACCAACATGAAATGTAGAATAAATAATATACTAAAGAAGCATGCCAGGTTTGAAAATGACTGATTCACAGAGTGATTTTTGAAACAGGAGGAAAGATTACCATGTAACATAACTTCCCTGGGGTGAGCCAAGAAGTGTTAGTGAACATGCAACGTAAAAGAATGCCATGTGAACCCACAGATTTCTTCATATTGAGCCACTGGAAGATGAAATGAAAACAGTATAATGTTTGAAAGAGGTTACAGGATGCCAAGGGATGAAACCAAGGCTGACTAAGGAAAGACCTACTTTTATATGTTATTTCCTTCTAATGGAGGAACACTTTCGCTAAGTCATGAACTTACTCTTGTTTCCTCAGTTTTAAAATGGTCACAAATCACCTATGTTCAGTCTCAGAAAGACCCATGGTCTAGGACCTAGACCATGGGTCTTTCTGAGACTGAACAAGGTAACAGTTACAATGCACTCTCTGTGAAATAACGGAGTATACTAGAAATGACAGCCTCTTTAGTCTGGAAAAAAAAAGGCGCCTGAGGGGGGATATGATTGAAATGTATAAAATAATGCAGGGCATGAGTAAAGTGGGCAGAGGGACACTCTTTTCCCTCTCACAAAATACCAGAACTAGGGGACATACACTCAAACTGAGGGCTGGGAGAATGAGAACAGACAAAAGAAAATATTTTTTCACCCAGCGTGCTGTTCTGTGGAACTCCCTGTCACAGGATGTGGTGATGGCATCTGGCCTGGATGCCTTCAAAAGAAGATTGGACAGATTCCTGGAGGAAAAGTCCATCACAGATTACAAACCATGAGGGAGATGTATCATCTCCAAGCTTAAAACCGGGGTACCTCAAGGACCAGATGCAGGGGAGTGGTATCAGGAGACAGATATCTAGTCTTGTGCGCTCCCAGACGCATCTGGTGAGGCCACTGTGAGATACAGGAAGCTGAAATAGATGGGCCTTTGGCCTGATCCAGCATGGCTCTTCTTATGTTCTTATGTTCTTATTAGAGATGGGCACAAATCAGAAAAATGGTTATTTGTTTTGACAAATCATGAATAACAAATGTATGATTTTTTCTTACAAACTGAGGGTTCAATTCCTCAGTTTGTAAGAAAAAAATCATACTTTTTCAATTCCTTTTTACTTTAAATCCCAACAAATGCCTTTGAAGGCACCTAGAGGCACTAAACATGCAGGAAAGCTTCCCATGGCTTCACTGCAGGCCTTGCAAGTTTGGTGACTATTTGGGTTCCAAATGCTTGAGTTATGCATCCCCAAATAATCCCACCCAGGAAAGTGACCCCCAGATACCCCAACTCAGCTTCTCCCAACTCTCCTATACCATCCTTCCAAGTTTAGTAAAGCTTAGGTTTTAGGCATTTGAGTTATACTCCCCAGGAATGTCCCCTATAGCAACTGGCTTGGGGAAACCCAACCTTCACCAAGCTCAGAGAGATTTTAGAGGAAGTTAGGGAAACCTTCCCTGCAATTTTGGTGCCTCTAGGTGCCTTTGGGGGGGGGGCATTTTATAGCCTGATGAATCCCAAAATTGCAAAATAATAAATAAATAAATAAATAAATAAATAAATAAATAAATAAATAAATAAATTCATATTTGACAAACTAGAGATTTTTGAACAAAGTTTGTAATTCATTTCTAAATTTGCGCTCATTTCTAGTTCCTATACTGTAACATTTTTTGTGTGAACTGTACCTTGTTCTTTACTATTCTGAACCCTGTTGAAGGAAACACCCTGCCAAGCTCAATTATGAGCCAAATGATCACCAAGTAGGTAAGTTTAAGTACAATTTGGGAAACCATTAGGGTATTGATAAATAAGAGGAGCCCCAACTAAAAAATAAGAGCTTCTACTTTGCATGCACATCTCAAGTTCAACCCGTCAACATCTTCAGGCAGGACTGCAAAAACCCTGCCTGAAGCTCTGAAGATGTATTGGTAGTTAATGTCAACAGTACTGAGCTAGATGGACCAATGGTCTGATGAAGAGGATGAAGAAGTTTCCCAAAGTATGTTCCTAGGGCAACCTCCCACAGTCTGGTGACCTCCAGAGTATATGGACTATGGTCCCCATCATCAAATGACTCACTGGGGCTAACGAGAGTTATGGTCTAAAACATTGGGGGCTAATGAAAGTTATGTTCCAAAACATCCAGAAAGCCAAAGAGACTGGCTTAGAGAAGGCCGTTCCAGAGGCTCTGTGTAGATCAGCTGCACAGAATGTGAGTTGGACATTTAAAAAAAATGTTATGCTCTCCCCACCATAATCTGAAGTTCTCAATGCATTTGGTCCCCTCTCCTTTTTTGCATATGTCAGGACAGAGAGTTAGTCATTAAGGTGCCTGGGACAAAGTCCAAAGGGAAGCAGGGGGAAGTGTGTGTGTTTTAACAGCCCATGCAGCATACCTTTTCCATGACAAGACGAGCCAGTTTTATTGGATTCGCTATACATTTCACTGCAGATACTGCTCCAGATGACAGATTTTTTCCATCCATGATAATGGCATCCATTTCCACTTCACCCTTCTCATTTAATACAGAGCCACAACCTAGCAAGCCAACAGAAAAAATGATGTTAATATTCATCCAACAAATTTTATAACTAAAGCCCTTTTTAATCAATTCACATTTTAGTAGTCCTCAAATTATACTTTCTGAAATAAGAACATTCTCGTAGAAATACTTGTAAATGCAGCCACAAATCTGAACACTGTAAATAAAAAATTGTTCTTGTTGTTTTAGTCATATTTTTTCCTCCTTGGATAGCAGGAAACCTATTGAAAAGCATCTATTATTCTTGCTTTTCCTTTTGCTGAATTTGGAATTGTTTGATTCAGCAATGGGAAGAGAAGCAAAATAACACATCTAAATGACTTTGAAGATTCTCAGTCATCCAGGTGAATTTATCTGGCAGTTAAGTCATGGCAACTGGACTTCTTTTCTTGAGAGACTGAAACATTTTACTGCTCATTCAAACAGCTTCGTCAGTCTGAGGAAAGCTGGTTGCGACTCCTCCATTTTATAGTTCACTTTGACCTTATGTCACCCTGGTCTGAAACAGGCTCATAAGATGAACAAAAGCCTGAATAGACTCATTAGGTGGACAATAGGCTCATTAGGTGGACAATAGCCCACCTTTACTACCTTCCCAACACCCATAAAGTATGAGTGGTTAGCCGTGGCCTTGTTGGTGGAGGTGTGAAGTATTCTTGATTTGTCTGGATACCTCTAAATGAGGAAACAAAAATAAATGCCTAAGAAACAATGGACTCATAAAATACTACACTCATATTCTTATTGCAAAATCCTCATCTATTCACGCTCACCACCATTTTTAACTCAACTAAATCAAACATGGTATATTGCCGGGGTCCTCAAACTACAGCCCACAGGCCAGATCCAGCCTGCCAGGATCCTGAATCTGGCCCGATGGCCATTGCAGAAACCCTCCCCCAACTTGCCGCCCACTTGAGAACCCACACACAAACACTCTCCCTCCCACCCAATCTGGTGGCCCTGCAGTCCGCAGGTGCTTCTGGAGCTGCTGGCTGTGGGTCTGGCTGATACAGTATTGAGGAACTCCTTCCAGCTCCATTCGGTGCAGTGGGGGGCTCCCTCGAGCCGCGCACGGCTGTGGCAGCAGTGGCAGGGGAAGTAGCAGTGCCAGCGGCAGCCGCCGCCGCCTCATGCTCGAGTTCAAGGCGGGAACCGAGTGAGTCGACGAGAAAGTCGCCTTTTGCTGCACAGTGCCCGCTCAGCCCAGACGTGTCCTCCCGGTACACAGACATGAACATCTTACACAAACACACACACACACATGCACCTCTGCCAGAGGGGCCGCATGAGCACAGGTTGCCTCAGGCACACACAAGAGGGGCCAGAGCTGCTGTCTCGCCACTGCCAGACTCCGGGGGTGGGGGGCACCCATCACTTTCCCCTCCACCACCTTGACCCTCTCTGGAGCAGGGATGGGAGGG
>JAHTLZ010000992.1:0-15071 GCA_023846285.1 Phrynocephalus versicolor
TAATCTTCACTGAAAGTAAAACCAAATACAGTTATATATACATGTTAAAGAGTAAACATGAGACACTAGAGAAGTTTAATAATTATATTGCTATAGTTAAAAACATTTTTGGTCAAGCACCTCAGAGTATGCAAACAGATGGAGGCAAAGAACATTGTAATGCTGAATTTAAAAGATTTTTGGACTCTGAGGGAATTTTACATAAAAGTCAGTGTTAGTTATTCACCCCAACAGAATGCAGCATCCGAGAGACTGAATAGAACAATACAGTCAATGGTTAGAGTAATGCTAATGCAATCTGGATTGCCAAATTCTCTATGGGCTGAAGCTGCAAATACAGCAGTGTATTTACACAATTGGATACCTTCAAAAGTAACAGGTATCATTCCATTTGAGGCTTGGTTTGGAAAGAAGCCTGGACTAAAACATCTTAATACCTTTGGATCTAAAGCCTATGCACATATACCAAAAGAGAAAAGGGGCAAACTTGATGCTAGAAGTGAAATAGGATTTGTTGTGGATTATCCCCTAGGTGGGAAAGGCTACAGAGTGTACAGCCCACAAACACACACTGTACAGGCTCAAAATGTTGTCTATGTAGATGAGAGGAATCTGCCATGTGTTTCTAATGTGTCTGATCAAAGCAGTTTTGAAATTGACACTTGACAATGTAAATTGCTGGGTTACCTGAACTGGTCACCAGAAATCTGGCAGACCAACCTTCTGAACAAGCTTCTAAAGAAGCTAATGAAACAGAAGAGGAAACAGGGTCCACAGTAGAGGAATCAAATGATGTACAACCTAATGTCAGATGCTCAAAAAGAAGCACTAAAGGTCAACCTCCAAAGAAATATGGATTTTGTGAGATGGTACAATTTGCAAAAGAGCCTAGGGACTGGAATGATGTGTGTAATTTAGCTGACACTGAGAAAGACAAATGGATCAAAGCTATGGAACAGGAAATACTATCTATCTATATATGAAAAGGGTGTTTGGACTCTTATAAAATTGCCTAAAGATAAAAGAGCCATTGGCTCAAAATGGGTTTTTAAAATAAAGTACAAGAACAATGGAACAATAGACCTGTACAAAGCAAAGTTAGTAGCCAAAGGATTTTCACAGCAATATGGAACTGATTATTCGGAAACATTTGCCCCTGTCAATAACAGTACAACTTTCAAGACACTTCTTAGTGTAGCTGCAACAAGAAACATGATTATAGAACATCTGGATGTGAAGTCTGCATTTCTCAATGGAGAACTGTCAGAGGAGATTTATATGGAACAACCTGATGGATTCAGAACTAAGGAAAAAGAGGACTATGTTCTTAAACTTAACAAAGGCTTGTATGGCCTAAGACAATCTGCCAAGGCCTGGTATGACAAAATTACACAACTGTTATTAAAACAAGGGTTTGAACAGGGAAAGGCTGAACCATGCCTGTTTTCTAAGTTTAAAAATGGACAATTTCATTATGTTCTAGTTTATGTGGACAATTTAATTGTGTCCTGTCACAATAGGGATGATATCAAAGAAATAGTTGATGAACTGAATAGAGAAATTGAAGTCAAAAGACTGGGAGACATAGAACTTTATCTTGGAATGCAGGTTGAAAGACTAAAGGATGGAACGTTACTTTTAAACCAGAAGAGGAAAATTATTGACTTTTTAGAATCAGTTGGTATGCAGAACTGCAAAGAATCAGCTATACCACTTGATCCTGCATACTTAAAAGGACAGCAAACCATTTAAAGAGACTAGTGAATAAAGTAACCCCGCACCGATCGCGTGGGTTAGGGACCCACCCCACCCGCGATGCATGAAATTCCATGATATGCGGAAGCGGGTGGGATGGGGGCAGGGGGTGATTGTGCGGCGCACTGGAGGCGGCAGGGGGATCTTACCTCCCGCCGCTGCAGCCACCCATCCGCGCAGCCCCGAGGCTTCTCGGGGGTGCGTGGGAGGGCGGCGCAGAGCGAACGGATGGCCCGCCATCTGCCCGCCCCCACAGCCCCGAGGCTTCTCGGGGGTGCATAGTAGGGTTGGGTGGAGCGACCAGATCACCTGCCGCCGCCCGCCGCTGTGGCCCCGGAGGCTTCTCCAGGGTGCGTGGGAGGGCCACGCGGAGCGACTGGATCGCCCACCGCCACAGCCCCAGAGGTTTCTCGGGGGTGTGTGGGACGGCCGCATGGAGCGAGTGGGTCACCCGCCGCCGCCCACCCCCGTGGCCCTGGAGGCATCTCGGGAGTGCACGGGAGGGCCGCGCGGAGCGACCGGATCGCTCGCTGCTGCCTGCCCCTGCGGCCCCGGAAGCGATAGAGCGAGACCACAATACAGTCACCCCCTGCCATTTCACGGTTAAAGTACCGCAGTCCCACTACATTACGGGATCGCAGTACCTGCCTGCTCCATGTGCCGTCCCCCGCACCTCCGAGAAGCCGCGGGGGCAGGGGGCGGTGGGGGGCGGCGATTGCCCCCCCGCACCTCCAAAAGGCCTCAGAGCCGCTCGGGAGGGCTGCGGGGAGGGACGGCGTCCCTCTCCACAGCCTCCCGGGCACCTCCTGAGGGCCTAGGAGCCGCATGGAAGGGCTGCGGTGGGGACGGCATCCCTCTCCGCAGCCCCCCCCAGGCACCTCGGGAGGGCCTTGGAGCCACACGGAAGGGCTGCAGGGAGGGACGGCGTCCTTCTCCGCACCCCCCCCAGGCGCCTCTGAAAGGCCTTGGAGCCGCGTGGGGGGGGCGATTGCGTTGCTCCGCGCTGCTCCCCCCACGCTCCTCCGAGGCTTTTGGGACAGACGCGCGATTGCCCCCCCCGCCCCCGCTTCTGCATATGGCGGATTTTCATGGATCCCGGGTGGGGTGGGTCCCTAACCCCCGCTATTGGCGGGGGGTTACTCTACCTGAACCGCAAAATGGTGGTCGGGGGGGGGGTTCACTCCATAGAGAGGTTATTGGAAAACTTCTATACCTTAGTAAATGTACAGGACGTGACATTTCTGCTGCAGTTGGAATCCTATGCAGGAAAGTAAGTTCACCCAATTAACACGACTGGACTGAAGTAAAGAAATTGGCTAGGTACCTAAAAGGCACAATCCAAGGCTAGTTGGATACATGGATGCTAGTTATGCAGAACAGGACTGCAGTTGAATCATTTCACCACAAGACTCCTTCCTTTTAAGTGAATGAAGACCCTGCCGAGGATCTTGTTATACCTATAGAGAAATTGACCTACTTTAGGCAAAGGACAGGGAAAGGATGGACCTCTTGAGCCTTGCGGGCCCCTCACCATTGTTTGATACCATCGATCAAACCTCCTTTTTGGACTGGCTCCATGGGATGGGAGTCCCTGAACTACAGGGACTGTTCCGGCACCAGCAGCTTGAGAACGTCACCATAGTTGTGGCAGGCTTTCCCCCACAGGAGATAATGCTATTTCTGGTACTACGAAGTTTGATGCATTCTTCATAGCCCCCAGATGCTGCCTCTCTTTGCCCCCACTCCAAGGGGACTTACCCTTTATAGGGTCCTGTTCCTCTGGAGAAATTCAGCTTAATAAACTGCGGCAAGACCAGAAACAGTTTGTTTCTTGAAGTGCAAGTAGAGAAGGTTTGGTGGCAGGATTCAATCCTGTTATGGCTTCTGGGGCCGTTTGATAGCAAAAACCAAGCATACTGCTTATATACCACCCACAGCTAATAAAGGTTTCTCTGGGCGGTTTACAATTTAATTATGCAGCCTACACATTGCACCACCCCCACCCCAGGAAGATGGGTACTCAATTTATTGAACTCATAAGGCTGCAGGGCTGAGTCAGCTTTGAACTGGTAACTTGAGCCTGGTGGGATCAAACTCAGGTTGTGAGCAGAGGCTTGACTGCCGGACGGCAATTTAATCATTGCTCCATGAGACTCCTTCCTTTTGAGTGGATGAAGTCCCTGCCGAGGATCATGTTATACCTATAGGGAAAATGATGGTCTACTTTAGGCAGAGGACAGGGAAAGGGTGGCCCTGTTGACCCTTCTGTGCCTGTCACCATTGTCTGATTCCATTGATGAAACCTTAATGGACAGGGCCATGGGATGGGTGTCCCTGAACTACAAGAATACCATCCCGGTCTTTGGAAGTAGTTCTACTGAGTCGCTTTTGGGGGGTACTCCTGAACCACCCCATGACAATTATCTGTGGGGTAGTGCAAGGTGAAATTCTATCTCCCATACTGGGAGCGGTCTTGAAGGGAGTTTTGGGGATGGGGGCCATCAATGTGCAGATGACACTCTCTTAATACGTTTTACAATGTAATCATGGAGGGCACATATATCTCCCGCCTTTCCCCATGAGCTGGGCACATATTCTACTTATCTTGGAAGAATAGAAGGCTGAGTGAACCTGGAGCCGTCTCCCTGGGACTGAAACCTGGGTCAGGAGCAGAGTCTGGCTACAGTAGTACATCTGCTTCACCACTGGGCCACAAGGCTCCACTTCACACCCGTCTTTCTCATCCTGGCTCCACTTCTCCCAGAATGCCCCAATGGAGGACTAAGGAGATTTTGCTGTGGAACTTGGAGATTGCAGTTACTTCTCTCTGTCTGAACCAGGGAAAGGAGGGAGCCTTACCCAGCGAGGCCACCATCTGACGGTTCTCCTCCATGACTTCCCTGTGGAGGGATCTCTGGTCCGGGTTCAGCAGAGCCCACTCCTCCCGGGTGAAATTCACAGCCACCTCCTCAAAGGTCACCAGACCCTGTGGGGAAAGAAAATATTTCCTCACCATTTAAAACACCCTTTTAAAAGACTTTGTGAAGAGAAAGCCTTCAGTTCCCAGGCTCTTCCAAAAGTGAAGGAGATGCACCTTGAGGGATATTTGAAGGGCTCTCCTACAGAGGAGGGCCCGGATCTGTTCTCAATGATCCCAGAGTGCAGGACTCCCAACAATGGGCTCAAGTTAAGAGAACCCAGCACTCGGCTGAAGGTCAGGAAACACTTGCTAACTCTTAGAGCGGAACGACAACGGGCTCGATGCCCTCAAGAGGTGGTGAGGGCTCCAACACTGGAGGCCTTCAAAAGACATCTGGACAACCCCCCTGGGAGATCTCCTTTGATTTCTGTTCCTGCCTGGAACGGGTGTGGTGGTGCTGTTGGACTTCATGACCTTGTAGGACCCTTTCCAGTTTCCCTATTCTATGATCCTATAGAGAGGAGAAGAACATCTCCTTTGGGGGCAGAACCAGGGCAAGGAGGGTCCATTCAAGAAGTGAGAGAACGGAAACAAGACCCATCTAGATGGCACATGTGACTTCTGTTTCCCTGATCTATCTGAATCTGGCCTTAAGAGGTCACCAAGATGAAAACAATTGCTTTGGAAGCCTTCCAGGATCAAGTGAAAACAGCTGCCTTTGCATTCAGAAGAAATTATTTTTACATTATTTTTCTTTTCAATTTTAAGTTTGGGCAGTCCATATGGTCCTAGCCTAGGGGTTGCTTTTGAGGAAACTTCCTGCTGGAGATCCCAAGGAAACACTTCAGGGGAAAAGAAGAAGGGGGTGAAACATATATACTGGCTGCTTACTTTTTTTTTTTACTTTCCTAGAAGAAAACAGCTGTCATTTGGCCCCCTACCTTATTGCGGGTCCTCCCCATCATAAGGAAAGAGAGACAACGAAATTCTTACCCCAGGCATTGTTGCGGCCCCTACAACAAAAATTGAAAAATTAAGCCCTTAGATTTGTTTTGATTACTGAAATCACCGTCCAAACAAAACAGATTAGAACATACCGTATTTTCCCACCTATAAGAAGCCCCCATATATAAGATGATCCCCACTTTTACAACCTGTATATAAGATCACCCCCATTTTTTAGTTTAACACACCAGACATCACAATATAAATATCTCCAATAATCATAAGCTGCTCCTGCTACTTGTTCTGGGTAAGCCTCTAAAGTAACTCAGGTGAAAGCTTTCAGGTTGTAAATTGTTCATAAGAACATTTCTAAATTCTTGACAGAATAATGCCAGAATAACAAAGAATAACAGAATAACAAAGTCCCTCCTGCAAGCAAGAAAAGAACTGTGTGGTGGCAAACCTTCAGCACTCCAGATGTTTTGGACCACAACTCCAAGAATTCTGAGCCTAGGTTGCCAATAACAAAAAACTGTGGGAGTTCTGGTCCGAAACATCTGGATTCCCCAAAGTTCGCCACCACCTAGATTTTATAAATGCTTCAATTAATGTTCGGTTTACAAATGAAAATCCATTGAAAACAATGCCTCGGTTTATTATTTTTTTTGGAGGTTTATAGCACACACAACCGTTCATGCTGGAGTCTGAGTTTTGGTTTAAGAATTTTTTGCAATACAACATGTCCCGGAGGATGCATTAAATTCATAAACCTAGGAACTACTGCATTCACATTGTGATATGCATTTTGTATGCGAGTTATAAATACGCGTTCTTAGGTTCAGTCAATGATTTCAAAGATTGTTTACAGTTTGTTATAAGCTATCTTATAGATTGTATGATTTTTTAACATTTCTGTTATAGTAGACCCCACAAACGCAGGAAAACGCTAGGAAGAAAAGGAATAAGAGTTTGTTTTGTTTCAGTTGTGGGTGTTTATATTCAGTATTCCATCTTTCACGTACTCTTTCCCCCAATGAGCAATAGAAACCGTGTGTGTCCATGGGAAGGCCCACACTCGAGGCACAGCTACCACAGAGGGTGATACGATAAAATACAGGAATTAAGGGGGAAAAAACATTTTCAACTTCTTTACTGTAGGACATTTCACAGAGAAATGTCATTTGCAAATAAATGCATAAGAACATGCAAGGAATCATCCAGTCACTTCTGGGTGTCAGAGTTTGTCTGGCTTATAGTTGACAATGGGTTGTTCCAGTAGTTTCATTTCATTTGGATAAAAATGCTTCTCTCGTTTGATCTTCTTGGCATAGTTTGAGATTGATGAAATATTTAAGGGTGGAAAGTTAAAACACATTTTTGACCCGTAGAAGAGATGAAGATGAAATACGCTGTCTCCTCAAGACACAGCAAATGAGAGAAAAAGGCTAAGAATGCCTCCCATACCCTGAAGAAGGAGAGCGGACGGAAAGACACAGCAATTTCCCGGCAGCATTTCTTACCCTTCAAGGAGGTTCCTCCAAATCCCTCTTGTTCCTCTCCTCTTGTGAAAACTCTCTGGCTCATGACCAATATTGCCTTCTCTGTGGCAAGGAAATCACTCTGAAACCTTCACTGAGGGATTTCTGATCTGATCCTGCAACTGAGGACCCAAGGCCTGGAATTTAGAAATGGAAATGAAAAAGATACAAGGGAAGACAGATGAAGTTCAGTTATGCAGGGACCGTGGGTATCTGTCCGCTCGCAACAGCAGAGATTCTCCCACCATTTCTAGAACCAGGGCCATATTTTCCCCCATGCCTACTAAGGTGAAGAGGCCACAGACTCCCCAACTTTGCTTCACAGCCACCATGAGAAAATGCTCTAACTTCCTGTGCTTCCTGCCCCTTCTCCTCTGCTTGGCTCAGGAGGAAGCCATTTTAAAGAAAATGTGATGGGGGAAAATGCAGGAGATTGATCTCCTTCCAGAAGGAAAGGCAAGTTGCCAAGGATGAAAGAGTTAGTTATGCTTTGCTCTAAATATTCAGTTTTTCCAAATGCCTCAGTTTTTATCTCTGATTTGGAGGATTGGTTCTGCCTGGTAAAAAGAGATTGTATTCCCACCTGCCACCTTCCTGGGAGGGAACCAAGGCTTTTCGGGGAACCCACTTCCTGGTTGTTGGAAGCCTTCCCCCCACTTCCTTATTTTTTCTCTTCCCGCCTCCTTTTTTATTTCCCAGAGTCAGCATTCCCAGTAGGAAAGGGGGGAGAAGCACTCTTCGACCGCAGGGGATGATGATGGGGGTACACTCTCCTCCTCTGGTTTTTCGGTGGTGGTGGGGGGCATGTCTATTTCCACCCACCTCTCCTGCTCCCCCCCCAAAAAAAACCCTACACCTGCCCCCCCATCTGGCCTCTCAACAGTCGCTCCAGGCCGACCCTCTCTCTTAAGGCCAGGGGGTGGCACTCGGTCTCTTTGCCTCAGGAGGCAAAATCTCTTGGGTCGCCACTGCTCCTTCCTAAGGGACTTTGCATGAACAAAGTAGCCAGCCTAATTAGAGGGTGGGGGTGGGACTCTCCCTCTTCCTCCCCCCAACTCCCAATCTCCCTCCCCCCCACCCTCGCCTGCACCCCCCAATATCAGACCGTCTGTGTCCCCCCTCTCCCCTTCCCTCGCTGTCTCTCCCTGGGCGCCCTTTGGGTGGACTCTGCGAAGGAGACCCCGGGAAAAGAGACCACGCGGACCTCGGAAGAGCCGAAGCCCCCGTTTCCCTCCGGAAAGAATAAAAGGATGGGAACAGAGGGGAACTTTATGCGGAACGGAATACTTCCTACAGAGGACACTCCTGCTTCCCGGCCACCGCTTCCTCTTCCCCTCTAGGAATCGGGACTCTATGCCCTTAACCCTTCCATAGGACAGGGAGACCGAAAACAGCCTTTGCACCAACTTGAAAGTGCTGTACCCGAAGAAAAGGGTGGCATAACAGCAGGAGGGGACCGTTTGAGAGAGGACAAATTCCTGTGGAGGACTCACCCATTCCCACCCACGCTGCTCTAGTCTCTTCAAGGAAACGAAACTCTATGATTTTAACCCTTCCAGCGAGCAGGCTTTAAAAACTTCATTGGCACCAACTTGAGAATTGGCTTCCCAGACAAACTGGGGTCTCTGGCTGGGAAGGGAAAAGGCTCCCCGGTCTTCATGGGGCCCCAGTGGCCCCTGTCAAGGAAGTGGGCCCAGTGGGGAAATGAATCTTGGTGGCTGCCCCTCTTTCTTGTTTCCTGAGCTTTGCTCCAGCCAGCCGTTCCCACCCCCAATCATCTTCCTTTTCCAGATCTTTGGAAGCCCCCCCCCTTTTTTTTTTCCTGCTCCAGGACTCTCCCTTTTATTTTTGTTTGGCTGCCCATCTCGGTTTGCAATGCCCATCAAGGGGAATGAAGTCAAAGGGGGAGTCCTGGAAAGGCAGAGCCAGAGCCAGCCAATCTGTCCACAGAGCACATGGATTCTAGTGTCTAGAGATCAAGGGAAGTGATACCCTGTTTCCCTGAAAATAAGACCTCCCCCAAAAATAAGCCCTAGCAGGATTTCTATGCATTTGTTAAATATAAGCCCTACCCTGATAATAAGACCTAGGGATGGGCGTGGCTATGGTTGTGTGCAGGGCTGACATTCAAGCATATTTTACTTAATAAAAGTAAGACACCCTCTGGAAATAAGCCCTAGTGTGTCTTCTTGAGAAAAAATAAATATGTCAGTGTCTTGTTTTCGGGGAAACACGGTAGTACCACTCTATTCTGCTCTGGTCAGACCCCACCTGGAGTCCTGTGTCCAGTTCTGTGCGCCTCAATTTAAAAAGGATGTTGACAACCTCGAGCGGGTGCAGAGGAGGGCGACCAGGATGGTTGAGGGTCTGGAGGAAATGTCTTATGAGGAACGGGTTAGGGAACTGGGAATGTTTAGCCTTTCAAAAAGAAGACTGAGGGGGGAAATGATAGCTTTGTTTAAATGTTTGAAAGGATGTCATATTGAAGAGGGAACAAGTTTGTTTTCCATGGCTTCAGAGACTAGGACTCGGGGCAATGGTTTCAAACCAAAGGAAAAGAGATTCCATTTGAACATTAGGAAGAACTTAATGATAGTTAGAGCTGTCCGGTAGTGGAATATGCTGCCACGAAGGAGGGTGTTGGGGTCTCTTTTTTTGGAGGTTTTTAAGCAGAGGCTGGATGGCCATCTGTCGGAAATATTGTGATGGGGTTCCTGCATGGCAGGGGGTTGGACGAGATGGCCCTTGTGGTCTCTTCTAACTCTATGATTCTATGATTCCTCCTTCTTACCTGAGGGGTAAGCTCCCCCAAAGATGGGGTCTGCTAAGGACGGACCTCCTGTTCCTCCTTCAGAGCCTCCCCTGCTTTCCTTTCTATTTCTCTGCCCCACTCCTGCCCTCCCAGCTCCAAATCACCCCCAGGTGAGGAAGAGTTCAGATAGCCTGGAAGGGGCATAGACATTTAAAAGGACTTCACCAACATCTGCCGGCCCCATTCCATGTAGTTTTTCCCTCTCTACATTTTTTAACCAAATGCAGTGCTTCTTAAAGATACAAATCACGGTATGGAATGCTTTCAAACTACAGGAAAAGAGATTCAATTTATAAACATTAGGAAGACCTTTCTAACCGTGGATGCTGTCAGGCAGTGGAATATGCTGCCACAAAGGAGGGTGGTGGAGTTTCCTTCTTTGGAGGTTTTTAAGCAGAGGCTGGATGGCCATCTGTCAGGAGTCCTGTGATGGGGGTTCCTGCATGGCAGGGGGTTGGGCTGGATGGCCCTTGAGGTCTCTCTTCCAACTCTGTGATTCTATGCTTCAGGGTTCTGCAACAAATTCAGAACCAGAAGCAAGCTTTCCTGTTTATCAAGGCCCCTTCTGATTGGAATTTTAGTTATTTTTGCCTCTTGCCGGAATCTTGCATGTATTATGTGTTTATTTGCTTATTTTATTTGTTTATTCTACTGTTTATTTAATTTACATTGTTGGTTTCTTATTTGCATTTATGTAAACCGCCCAGAGTCCCTTCTAGAAAACTGGTGCAGTATAAAAACAAATGAACAAACAAACAAATAAACAGCCTGTTCCTAACATCTTTTTCCAAACAACTCCTTGAGGTTTATTATATTTTTTTTATCCCACACATCTGGCCAAACACCTATTCTGGGCAGCTCACAATATCAGTGCAAACAATTAAAAAAAAAACCTAAACACATAACACATCAAATGAACATCATAATCAAAATAGTTCAGTAGACAAAATAATAATGTTTCATTTAACAAAAAATAGTGTCACAACATTTAAACCATTTAAATATCACAGTGACTAGAAACAGAAATAAGTGTGTTAGATAGTTTGCATCAGACAGCTGCTAAGTTGCAATTGGCTGCAGGAAACCCTTTTAATTGCTGGTATTTGTAAAGGAATCCAGAGAGAGGGGTAATCAAGTCTCAGACATGAGATCATTCCAAAGAGATAGATTTTCACTTATTTCCTATTGTAACTCTCTTGGGGTTAATGATCTTAATTGTCCTGTCTGGGAGGAACACATATTACAGGCTGATCTCTGCAGAAGGTGGTGTTCATTTAGGTCGTGAGATCCAAACCTGTTTGAGCTTTATATGTCCCAAGTCAATCCCTTGAAGCTGGTATGGAAGGGATTTGGTAGCCAGTGCAAAGCAACCAGGACAGGGGAGAGATGTTCATATTTTCTCACGATTGTCTGGCCACTGCATTCTGGGCTTGTTAAAGTTTCTGCACGTTTCATACGCAGCCCCAGGTAGAGAGCATTGCAGTAGTGTAGTCTCAAGACTACCACAGCGTGAACCAATGTGAGTGATCTGGTGTCCAAGTAGCACAGCTGGATGATCCACCTCAGATGGGAACATGTAGATCAGACCACAGATGCTACCTGAGACTCCATGGATAGCATTGGATCCAGTAAAATGTCTACGGTGGATCTCATCCTTTGCAATGAGAGTCAACCCCCTCCCAAAGGAGAGGAACATTCCCAATCTAAAGATACCAGTACATCTTGTCTGGGTTCAGCTCCAATCTATTTATCCTCACCCATCCCAGCACCACATCCAGGCAGTGCTCAAGGGACAGGACAAAGGGGTGATTCTACTGAATCCTTGGTTGAACTCAGGAATGGGAAAATGAGCCAAACCATTGACCGGATAGGGGCGTGGTGGCTCAGTGGACTAAGGCTTCCGAAAACTGTTGGCTGCAAAGTCGGCAGCTCGGCGGTTCGAATCCCGGGTGCCACGCAGCGGAGTGAGCTCCTGCCAACCTAGCAATTGAAAAGTACGTGAACGCAAGGAGATAAATAGGTACCGCTGTAAAAAAGCTGGAATGTAAAAACAGTGTTTCCTTGCAGTCATGCCAGCCACGTGGCCATTGACTTGCACAACACTGGCTCTTTGGCTTGAATACGGAGATGAACACCATCCCTAGAGTCGGACACAACTAGCATGCATGTGCGGGGGGAGGAAACCTTTACCTTATCGACCAGATAGCTCATAAACGTCTCTGTTGTGTTCTTAGTGCAACCCTTGAACTGCTCGAGTTTTGGAGTATATGAGTAATAGAAAGAAAGGATACAAGCTTACCTTAACTCCAGCCGGGCAGAGACTGATCAAGCTCCCAAGCACAGTCAAGTGGAGGCAGTGGTAGGATGTGGGAGCTTGAGGCTAGAGAATAACTGAAGGTCAGGATTCTGGCCTATCCAATTGGGGGCCAGCAGGTCATTTAAACCATCCAATGGCCAACCACAGGGAAATCCTGGGAGTGTATATAAACAGGCCCTTGGAACTTTTTAGTTGTTGGTTTTTATCCCTATGCAACCTGTGTGTGTTGATGGAGTAAAGAGCTGGATGTTCACTTTGGGCGTTGTCTGGTTTCATTGGACCTGCAACACTGCAGTCTCCTTCCTCAAAACAGGCCCAAATTGGCTGCTTGGTTTACTGGGGAGTAGACATGGGCACGGAGCAGCGAAAATCTCGTTTCCGTTACCGTTTGTCGTTTCCGTTAGGTAACGGAAACGGTAACGAGAATTACTCCGCTCCAGCTTGAACCCGACCCGAAAAAAGATAAATTGGGTCTGATTTTTCATTGTCGTTCATGACATCGCGGCAATTGCGCGATGCCAAGCGCAAAAAAAAGTTTTTTTTTTTTAAAAAAAACCCGATTCCCGGCCAAAAAAGCAGGCGAAAATATGCCTGCCTGAGTGAGGGCACCTAACCCACTCTAACCTTAACCGTAACCCTAAGCCTAGCCCTTACCCTAACCCCAACCCTAAGCATAACCTGTACGCCAGTACACTGTCCTTCTTAGTGGGTCAGAGGCACCCAGAGAGGTGCCTCCCAGAGCTCACTACCCCTACCCCTACCCCTACCCCTAACCTGTACGCCAGTATGCTCCCCTTCTGTGAGTCAGAGGCACCCAGAGAGGTGCCTCCGCCACTTACCCCAACCTAGTAACATGTACGGTACGCGCTAATCGCTAAACACTTCCCTTCTTAGTGGGTCAGAGGCACCCAGAGAGGTGCCTTCGCCACTTACCCCAACCTAGTAACATGTACGGTCAGGGCCGTCTTAAGGATATGTGGAGCCGTGGTTCGAAGATCCCTCTGGCGCCCCCCCCTTTCACAGAGCTGTTTACCTTCCTTTTTTAAGGGAGCTAACACGGCACTTAAATATTATAAAGAAAACAGGAAACTTTTCAGGTTGCTCATTTATTAACAATGCACATATCCTTAAGACGGCCCTGCATGGATGCTCTGGTGGGCCGGGTCGATGCTGACCTTAGGGAGATCCGCTCTGCCAGATACTCAGGACCCAAGCCATGGAGGGTTTGGTAAACCAAAACCAGTACCCCAGAGGCAAAGATGTGATAGAATGGATTCATATTACAAAAAAAAGGGATTATTAATAAGATATTAGGAAGACCCTGGCAGAAGATAAAGAGCTGTTCAGCCAGGTAACGGACCTCCTCAAAGGATATGGTCTCACAATTTAAGATTTTTAAACAGAAGACAAATGGCTGCTGGTTCAGATGGTTTGGCTGTAGGTTTTTCCATTGGCAGCGGGTTAAAAGACCTCCTCAGACCATTCTAATTGTACCGTTCTGTAATGGTCCCCAGCTTGGTAATAGCAGCATCAGACATTAGATCTGGGCACTCTCAAAAGCACCTGCAGGGAGACTTTTCATATCCCCTCAGAAATGCAACACTTGAACAGGCTCACTGCACATTGATAGTCTCCCGCTAAGCACCAGACGCATATTTTTCAAGGGAAGAGCAGATGAAGGAACTGCACAAGCACGCATACGAACGAGATGCAGGTAGAGTTATTTAGGCGGAAAGAAAGTCAATAATGTTGGCCGCCGTTATGTCTACGAGTTGACGAAACCTCTCTTTTTAGAGTATTCTGGAACTGAAAATGCAATCCAGGTGGCTCAGGTCCACCCTTAGTTTTGCCCCTGAGACCAGATCAGGTTCTTATATTCTTCTGCGACAGCAGTTTTGAAATGATTGGAGAAAAAATATTAAATGGCACAAAAATAATTCAGAAACCTCATTTGGGGGGATCAAGCTGTTCCATCCACTAGGACACAGCGTGCTGACGCCTGCTTATTATGGGATTTTGGAATGTGTGGTGGGCAGGGAAGGGGCAAGACTTGCACCATCTGAAGAAATTGCACAAGGAGACAGTGATATGGGACTGCAGAAGTTATTTAATCAAATCACCCCCAAGACTGGGCAAAGGTAAATTGATCGAAGAGGCTGCAAATCAGAGTATAATGACAAGCAGAGCCTGTGTAAGTCATCTCATCATGCTAGCACTGCATCAGGCCAGTGTTCATGCAAGTCCTACTTGACTTAAATTCACTGTCAATATATTATTTGAATGTGTTTTAAAATGTTTTCTTTTTTCCTTCATTTGTTCCTCTACTATGATCTTAATGCACAATTAGGCAACAGGCAAGGCCTTGATAGACCACTAATAAAAATAAATAAATCATATAATATACACGCTTTCCTAGGGAATTCCTATTTCTTCAAGGCCAAGTCCCACAAGTCCAAATGCTTCACGGCAGGATGGGTTTTGCCACAAAAGCTCCAGTTGTTGTCAAGACCGATTTGGCCAGGCAGTCTGTCTTAGATGGAAGCAGGGAGCAGGAAGGTCATTTAAATTTACTACACCCCAGTTCTACAATCAAAGAGGCACACGCCATGCACACACTCCTCTATGATTGTAATGACACCTTGTTTAATAATTTTTACAGTCCCACTTATATGGTTTTTTTCATTCCTTTAAAAAAATCTGTGAGCTGCCTTGATTCATATTGACAGAGGAAAGGAGGAATAAATAAATAAATAAATAAATAAATAAATAAATAAATAAATAAAT
>JAHTLZ010000993.1:0-11512 GCA_023846285.1 Phrynocephalus versicolor
ACATATGCATAATAAGCATGTGCCATCAAGTCAATTATGACTTATGGCGACTCCTTTCAGGGTTTTCCAAGTAGTGTCTACTCAGAAATGGCTTACTATTCCTTTCTCCTGTGGGCACCCTAGGAGTGTGCAGGATGCCCAAGGCCACACAGGCTGGCTCCACTCCCAGGAGACACAATGGGGAATAGAACTGCCAACTTCTGACCCTGCAGCAAAATACCTCTACCACTGAGCTATGCAGCCAGCCATGTTATGTGATACATTTTGGGGTGTGTGTGTTAGAAACCATACTAATGTTTGCTAATTGCGGTAGGACCCCTGTATCCACTGATTCAGTTATCCACAGTTGTCAGAGGAAAAAAATAAATAAATAATTCAGCCAGAAAGCAAGCTACTGTCATAAAACAGCAGCTGTAAAGCAAGCTACTGTCACAAACAGCAGCCATAAAGCAAGCTACTGTCACAAACAGCAGCCGTAAAGCAAGCTGCTGTCACAAACAGCAGCCGTAAAGCAAGCTGCTGTCACAAACAGCAGCCGTAAAGCAAGCTGCTGTCACAAAGCAGCAGCCGTAAAGCAAGCTACAGTCGCAAAACAGCAGTTTGTGTATTTTTAGTGTTCTCTCTTATCCACATATTTCATTATCCACAGGAAGGCCTGGAACCGATCCCAGCGGATACTGAGGTCCTACTGTATGTCCATGTATGGATATTCTAATGGCTAAACCTGGCACAACTGAGTCTGATTTTCCTGCATTTCAGCCAATACTACACTCAACATTATGCAAAACTGAGGCAGAATATACACAAATATCTTAGAAATAAAAAAACTCACAAAGAGAGATTATAGGTATGAAATTTCAATATCAAAATCTCACTTTTAAAAACACAGCTGGAGCTGTCAAAACAAATTGGTTTTCTATCTTTCTTGGGAAGACATTATTGAAACAGAGCAGAAAGCTGCCATGTATCTGGCCTGTAGCTGCTGCAGTGCTTACAGACTCAGGCCCCGTCTGGCATGATCGGCATGCGGCAGCTGCAGGATCAGGGCCAGAAAGATCCTAGTAGTGGAGACCCAGACCCTGCCTTTGGAGCAGCTGCTAGATTTCTCTTGAGTTTCACCTGGGAAGCCTGGTAGAGAGCCTATTTAAGGAGTGGCTCTCAGTCCTAGAACTTGCCTGGGTAACAAAGGTCTTTGGCCAAGTTGTGGTGAATGCCCTGCCCTGCCCTGCCCTGCCCTGCCCTGCCCTGCCCTGCCCTGCCCTATCCTATCCTATCCTATCCTATCCTATCCTATCCTATCCTATCCTATCCTATCTTGCTTCATTGTTCTAGCCTGGTTGTCCTTGCTGTGGAGTTCTTGTCTGCCTAGCTCCTGACCCTGCACTCTAGTAAGGCCACTATCTCATGACGGGGAAGATCTGGCTTTTCTCCTTTCCTGGTCATGTCACTGAAGATGTGGGATCTCTGTTCCCACGTACAAGGAATGCTTTAAAAAATAAAAAAGCACTGACAGCCTGAAGGCCAGCTTGGGGTGGGGGAATAAAAATAAAATAAAGTGCTGACCAGCCCCAGGGCCAGCTGGTTGGCACTAGGAAAAAAATAAATATTTTTTAAAGCACCGAAGGCCAGCTAATTGGTGCTGGGGGGGGGGATAAAAAATAAAAAGTGCAGACCAGCCCCAGGGCCAGCTGGTTGGCGCTAGGGAAATAAAAGTGGAAAACCTGGATCATATGCACTCCCACAGACTTCTGGCTCTGGAAAAAAATGTGCATTTTTAACTGGAGAAAAAAATACCCAGCAGCAGAGGTAGGTCTTGGAAAGCTCACTAAAGCCCGCTGGCTGGGGGGGGGGGGACACAAGATTTTTGGAAATGGTTTATCTGAAAATTAGATCAGGATTTTAAAGAAGTGTGATATAGCCCTAAGTGACTTTGGTGCTTGGTGCTCTGTATGGTGGACTGGGCCCTGGCTCCCTTGCTTGCAACTAAAGGCTGCCTGGAGTATCAGGATCCGGGCAGTAGCTAAGGACTGAGGAAGGGAGTGAACAGGGCCACATGACATATCAAAAGTGGCTCAACTAGCAATGCAGTGCCAAGGCCCCCATTAGCTTTGGCCCTGCAAAAAGATACAGCTAATGGTTACAGGAATAACCCTACTAGTACAGTATTCCAGTTAGGGAATATTGGATCATTGGATGAGTGCCTCCTTTTGAATCACCAGATGCCAGCTGTGATAGAGATAAAAGGGCTTACATCTCCCTGTTTTGTGCCAGTTGGCATTCCTTAGTGCCATATCTGCAGAGCTCTGTTAAAAGTGTTCTGCTTGGGTGGGGCTCTGTCTTTTGTGCCCATGACACCACCCTCCACTGGTTCCATCACAACCAGAACAAAAACAGTTTTCTGTGGGTGCTTGGGGAAGGAAAAGCCCTTTATGGAAGGGGGCAGAGGCATGCACACACACACTTGTGCACCTTAGAGGGAACCTTGGTGCAGACTGTGTCAGGATTCACAGCTGCAGTTTATACTCCCCTACTTTGCTGCTTCTTAAGGGGCCAGCACTTCTTTAAGAAGCAGATCAAAAAAATTCTGCAAACTTCGAAGAAACCCTAACCATACGCTTTATGAACTCTTTAAAATATGTAAAACTATTCTGTGTGCCCGGAGCTCACCACCACTACCACATTGTGGCAGCAGATGTCACCTGCAAGTCCACCTCAGATCTGTTGGCAAACCCCGAGAAATAATCTTCTGCTAAGTATTTCCTCTGGAAGTCCTCCTTCCTTTTGGTTTCTTTAATTAGTAAATGGTAAAGTTTCCTTTTGACAATTAAGTCCAGTCGTTTCTGACTCTAGGGGCTTGTGCTCATCTCCATCTATAAGCTAAAGGGCTGGTGTCTGTCTGTAGACATTTTCCATGGTTCTATGCCCAGCATGACTAAATGTTCAAGCACATGGAATGCCCTTACCTTCCCAACCAAAGTGATACCAATTTATCTACTCACATTTTTACATCCTTTCAAACAGCTAGGTTGACAGGAACTGGGAAAAGCAATGGGAGCTCACCCTGTCCGGCAGATTTGAACTGCTGAGTGCTGAGCTTTTGATCGACAAGCCCAGCGGCTCATTGGTTGAAGTCGCAGTGCCACCCACATCCATTTCATTGGAAAAGTGCTAAATTTTTGACACAGTGGACTTCTGCGGCTAAGACACATTGCGAACCCCAGATGCTTTCAAAAGCTGTTGTTGACAAAATCGAGAGGAAACCCTGCAAATACTCTTTGGCAGAGTACTGCATATATTTTTTTCTTTTTCTCTTTCTTTAGTTGCAAAGCCAACACACACATACTTCAACATTAGTCACATGGGTCTTTTCTCACACCTCTTTCCCATTTGGTTCTAGTTTATTATAAGGAGATTAGGAAATATATTGGTACATTCAACATGCATGTTGTTGTATCATTACAGTCATGACTGACTCTTCGTGTCCATGGAGTTTTTCTTGGCAGGAATCCTGGAGTGGCTTGCCAGTTCCTACTCCAGGTGCCTACAGCACCTGGTATTTCCTGGTGGCCATCTATCCAAGTACTAGCCAGGCCAAGATCAGACGAGATCGGATGTGCTCAGGGCATCCAGGCACCGTATCTCTATGCATAAAGATCAACAAATACTTCATCTAGACTCAAGGATTCCACAGTCAAATTAGACAATATGCAAATTAGACAATATGCATACAAATCAACAAATACTTCATCTATTCCGGAGGATCCCACAGTCAAATTAGACAAAAGGGGGATGTATGCAAAATGGATAATTTTACTTTGTGCGTGTGTGTCCGTGTCCGTGTGCGTGTGTGTGTGTGTGTGTCCGTGTGTGTGTGTACATCACACACACATATACGTCATGAAGAATCAAAGTCAGTGAACCTTGATTGTGGGGTCTTCCCTATTTTGCTGTGATTTTTTGTAAAAAAATAATGATGTTGAGTAAGATACATTGACTCTTCCTCAATGTGACAGAATGTTATGGTCCCCCTCCAGAGGCATCTGTTTGTAACATTAACATTTTCCTGGCAAAAGACAACTTCTCTAAACGAGTAAAAATTTTATCAGTGCTCTACAGAGGATAATTTCACGTTCAATCCAATTCTCAAATAATTAACACCTAGCCTTTGAGCTGTGGACAAAAGGATTTGGTATTCCTTTTGTTGACAGACTGCCTTGAGAGCGCTGAGGCAACCAACGGCTGTTTAACAATTGGTGCACATCCTTCATTCGGCAGCGAAACTGCTTCTGCTATCTCTCCTATCAATTATGTGGGCGAAAGTGAATGTCATCATAATTCTGTCAACAAAACGCTAACTTGCTTTGAATTATTCGTTGGGCCAAATAAATTAACTTTAAATCCTTTTGTCCACAAAACAAGTTTATGCATTTAGGGGAGTCTTGTAAATAGCCTCTTTTGTTAGTTTAGTGTGCGTAATGCAAGTATGCAGCTTAACTGGTCTTCCCTCTTTCAGAACAGAAGATGTAGTGTGGAAGGTTGTATCCTCTCCCGTCCTTTTATGGTCGGACTCAGATCAAAGGCCATGCAGCCCAAAGGCAGAGTGAGAACAGTGAGTGGCTGGACGGTGTGATACTATCTGCTCCCACTCCATCTGCTCCCCTTTCATTCCCCCGTTATGTAAAAATATAATCACCAGTCATTGGCAAGCAGTGCTCGACACGGGTTCTAATGGTAGCCTTCCCTGGCAGATCAGCCTGTCAGTCAGTAAAAGAAGCGTGCATGAGGCTCCTTAGAGTCTGAGACTGACAAGGGGTTTCGCAGGCGGAGTTGAGCATGAAAGAGCAGTTTAATGAAGGGCTGCAGTGTGGATGTCCTTGGGAGCTTTATGCTAATGCAAAAGGACTAGCCTCTCTTTAACAGGAGAACTGCTCTGCTCTGCTCTGTTCTGTTAGATTGTCTCTTTCTGGGTCTTGCACTTATCTGGGCATTGGGCAATAAGACTCACGGAGCTGTAGCCACACTATAGCAGAGGTAGCATGATATAACGTCCACATGAAATCGGAGAACCGTGCACCGGCAGGAACAGGCTATTGGAACGAGCGCATATTTCAAAGTGAGAAGGAAATGCTCATGGGATGCTGGGCTGTTTATGTATGTGGAGAAGGGGAGGTTTCTATAACTGGAGGGCTGAAGATAATGCATGATGTTGGAGACATGTCTCCGTTTCATCGTCTTTGCTTCTAGGGGACGTCTGTGTGTGATTTGATCTGGATCCATTTGTTTGCCTTTCTTGCAGTCAGTGGTGTCTGTAAAACTCTTTCCCCTAGCATCATATCTTTGAAGAAGTCTCTTTCCCACCAGCTTTTATTTTTCATTGTCTGGCTTTCACATCTGTACATATTACTCTACACTACCATAGTTTAGATGTCTCCAGTGATCCATCCCTGCCCTTAAAGGGTTTTTTTGGGGGGGGAGGGGGGAGGGGTGAATTTTTCATACCTCTTCATCCCCAACTCCCAGTCCCCTCCTTATTCCTTGTCTGGAGTTTCCATTTGCAGTGATGATTGACTAGAGATACAGAAAACCTTTGATAGTCTCAATTTCTTTAGTGTCAGACGGAAAATTATATACTGTAATTTTCTATGGGTACAATACTTGTCATCTTATAGTCTCACTTTTGCACTTTCTTCTTTCATCTTCCTCAAGATTCTTTCCACGTCATTTCTGTTGTTCCATGTCACCTGCATAGCTTACATTATTGTTCCATAATTAAGTACTACTTCTACCAGTCTTCCTTCCTTCATCTCAATCCAGTCCCGCTCTCGATATGATAAATTCTGCATATGGTCTGGGAGTTGAGTCATGGCTACTGGACTTCTTTTTTGAGAGAGAGAAACGTTTCGCTGTTCATCCAAACAGCTTCATCGGTCTGAGTATAGCTAGTGCACGAGACCTTCTTATAGTCAGCTTGACCTCTTGTCCCCTGGTCTGATTGGCTCATAAGATGAACAAAGCCTTAATAGGCTCGTTAGGGAGACATTAGTGTCCATGGCCTTAAGGTAAACAATGGCCTAAGGTGCTGAAACCCATCAAGAATGGATCGTTAGCTGTGACCTGGTGGTGAAGGCTCCTTGATTTGCCTGGGTACTGTGGAAAGTACAGCCTGAAAAGTAGCAGACAGACTATGCTGGAACCCCCCACCTCTGCTGAGGGAGGGATTTTCAATGCTAACATGAATGGCTTCCCTTACTCCTCTCTCAAACCACATCTCTTCTTTGTCTAGTATGTGTACATCCTCATCTTTGAAAGAGTGGCCTTTTTCCTTCAAATGGAGGTGTACTGCTGATTCTGGTCCTGAGCTGTTACCTCTCCTATGTTGGGCCATCCTTCTGTTTAATGGCTGTTTAGTTTCTCCGATGTAGAGGTCTGAACACTCTTCACTGCATTGGACTGCATATACTATATTGCTCCTTTTATGGTTTGGTATCGGATCCTTTGGGTGGACAAGTCTCTGCCTTAGTGTGTTCATGGGTTTGAAATAAACAGTTTAAGATTGACAACCCCCTTCTGAATGGTTTAATGACCACATGGAGAACATATAGAAAAAAATTGTCACCGAAGGGCTCCCCACTAGGTTTAGTTACTGACCTGGAAAATTTCCCTACAAATTTGACACATTATTTAGAGTTATTTAAAGCTAAGAAAACAGCTAGATTAAAAGATTGGATGGCCAAAATTAGATCAATTCACGATATAAAAAATATCCTGCAATCTAGTGACTTAACATGGTTAAATTACATTCAGTTAGGAAAATGGACAAAGGATTGGGTCAGAAGAAATAGTCAAATTAGAGAGTGTACAAAATTTGAACAGTTTTTACTATCGTTGGAATCTGATCAGGAGAATATACAGAGAGGAATAATACGTAATATATATAAAATATTAGGGGGTTCATTAGAAATGAAGGAGTTATATTCTCTGAGAGAGGTCTGGAATCAAGATCTTGATGTAGAGATAAAGAAAGAAGACTGGGTGAAAATTTGGAATATGAGAATCTTGAGATCATTTATTTTAAATTATTTTAAACTGGTTTCTAGATGGTATCTAACACCAATTAGGCTGAATAGAATGAATCCTGATTACTTTAAGATATGCTGGAAATGTGAAAAAAAAGCCTGGTACATATATGCATCTTTGGTGGGAATGTGAAATAGTTCAGAAGTTTTGGAAAAAGGTTTTTTTAGAGCTTAGTAACATGATTAAGTTAGATATAGACTGTAATCCAGAGATAGCATTATTATCATTGTTAACTAGTAAAGATTATGATGTTACAACAATGGAGCTAATAGCAAATCTTATGACAGCTGCCAGATTAATTATAGCAAGAAATTGGAAGTCAAAACTAGAATTTAAGATGGAAGATTGGTACAATGAACTTTGGGATATAGCTATAAATGATAAATTGTCCTGTAGTCTAAAAGTTAAACGAGGAGAAATGAAAAAAGACGTTTTTTATGATATCTGGGGGAAATTTATAGACTATGTATTAGTTGAAGGGAAGGGGAAAGAGCCAACGATCATTTCATGACAATTCTGGAGAAGAGGACTTTAAGAAGATTACTAGAACAACAGAAGACGGAGTAACAAAGAATTCATGGATGGTCCCGGGGGGTGGGGGTACACCTGATTTGTTAATTGTAGTTTGTTATTTTGTTTATATTTGTTTGTATGTAGTTTACAATTTAATAAAATCTACTTTAAAAAAAAGGATGTGCATCCAAGAAGGATTTAATACTGGTTAACTGTGCTTACCTATGATGTTCTACTAAAATACCAGGAAGCTTAAATGGGCAGGGTCTCTTTAGTACTTTTGTCACATGCCTAATGAGGGAGGAGCACAATGGGAATTATAATTTCTGTGATTAACTCTC
This sequence comes from Phrynocephalus versicolor, assembly GCA_023846285.1. Lineage (NCBI taxonomy): Eukaryota > Metazoa > Chordata > Lepidosauria > Squamata > Agamidae > Phrynocephalus > Phrynocephalus versicolor. The sequence goes on from JAHTLZ010000993.1 coordinate 7,932, forward strand.
AACGTATTTTAGTTTTCAGTACATATTGGGCCGGTGTGTCTCTTTTTTCAGAATTTTATGCAAACCTGCACTTGGCCTGAATGGAAAACTAACCTTTAATCAAACCAAAGATAATGAAATATACAGAGTATATATACAATGGGTTAATCGTTTGGGGGTGTGTATCTTTTGATTCAAAGAAATCCAGGACAGAACATTTTAGGAGCAGTGTGGATTAAAATGCAGAGGGACACAAATAAGTGAAAAAAATATGGAAATGAACATCACAATGCATGATGAAAGGGGAGGGGAAATGGTGATATATTATGACGCCTATACAAGTATTACATATTCATGAGTTCCAAGATAATATATGGTATTTCTATTGCTTGGTTAATAAATCACTAGTTTATTGCAAAAGATTTGGAGAGGAGAACAAGCCTTCTGGAAAGTAACTTTGGCAGATGAACAACAGATTTGTGAAGAATTCTGTTCTCTGGTCATCTTTTGTTTGGAGGGGGGGGAGGAAAGGAGGGAAACACAGAATGAGGCACTGGCTGGCTACAGCTAAACCTGGGAGAGAATTCTTCCCATCCACCCCTTGATGGATTGAGGTTGTAGGTCTTTGCTTGGCTTGATTTTCATTATCCCTTCCTGACAGCCAGCAGAATGTCTATTAACAAGTGCAAAGGAGGGTTATGAGAAAAAGCCATGCAAACCATACTGATCTTGAGCTGGTAATTCTGTCAGTATGATCTATGAAAAATGTGCACCTGCACTGTGCACTTAAAGTTGCACGATCCATCAAAGAGATTCCTTCAAGGGTCATTGCTCTTCAGAAGAACATAACACATTTCTGAAACGAGCAAGGGGAAAGTCTAGTCCAAAACTGCCTGACCTTTATTTGGCTCCTTTTCATCTTGAAGTCCTTGCTCCCCCATCCAAAGCCTACCACAATACTTTTAGTATCTTGTCTCTTCCTCCTCAGAAAAATTATAGGTGTGTGGGCCACTCTGTAACATTAAGGAATGTCCCTGTCCCTGAAACACAGGGAATTCAATGGAGCTTGAACAATACTCTAACTCAGCTTATACTAATAGTAGGACATCAAAGCAAATTTAAGATGATTCACAACCCTTGTGCTCAATCCATTGCTGCCTTGTCTATTAAGCAAAATGAGACTACAGTAATACCTTGGTTTACGAGCACAATCCATTCCGGAAACATGCTTGTAAACCAAAACACTCCTATATCAAAGGAAATTTCCCCGTAAGAAATAAAGGAAACTCAGATGATTCATTCTGGGGTCTCATAGGCCACATATTGTACACACAAAAGGCCAAAACTCACAAAAGAAGTTGGCTAGAAGTCAACATCCACACCATGGTTTAGGTCTACCTGGCTGCGAAATCTGCTCTGCTTGGGACTAACAACTGGATTTTACCCTGTATTCTTAATGTGCCCTATAGGGGCTCAGCAGTGGCAGCAAACACTGGGAGGCATCCCTGTGATGACCAGCGGGCACCAAGGAGCCTCAGATAGGGCCCCCTTTGCACCTGATTGGCTTGGGGGGGGGGGCAAAAAAACAAAAGGAAATGAACAGAAAATTTCCATTTCATTTCATTTCATTTTTCTTTTAAAAAAATCAGTTTGTTTTTCAATTCATTCTGAAACGAAACAAAAAAAAATGAAAAAATGAAAAAAATATCATTTTGTGCCCATCTCTAGTAGCATGTCTTCTGATGGAGGGGGCTACTTTATGAGTGTACAGTCCTGTGAGAAAGAAATTCCCCTTTGAATTCTATGGTTTTATGTATCAAGACATAGAAAAAATCTTCTGGTGCTCAGCAGGTATGAAAATTGAGTAAATACGACCTGAGATGAACAGGAACACATGACATGTTACACCATGTCATGATTTATTTTACAAGAATAAAACCAAAATGGAGGGCACAGAGTCACTGCATTGATGGCCTCAAATTCTCAGAAAATCCTATTTATTTGTATGTCTTTCACCACTTTTGCAAAATGTTCACGAACCGCAAGCAGCTGAGTTTCCTGCAGCTGCTTTCATCTCTTTCAGCTTGCTTCTCTTTCAGATTCTGCCTCACTTAAGGGAGCTGTGGTTACTTGGGCCTAACCTTTCTGTGGGAGGACAAGTGAAAACAGGATTGTATACAGAAACTGGAAGAAAGAGGGAGAATTTCCCCCCCTCTTGAGGTTACTATAGAGTCGTTACATAAAAAGAGGGAAGCAACACACACCATGGACATGGAGTCATGAACAGTCGGTCACGACTGTAATGACACAACACACATACACAACACACACCGTATACCCACACATAGGTAATTATAATGTTCCTTATGACAGAGCTTACCGTTTCAAATGTTTGGATCGAGCTTCTGTCTTTGGGGGGGGGAACAGAGCAGTCGATTTTTTTGTTTCTAGAAATAGAGTCTAAGTTGGAGCAATCTTGAAGAAAAACAATTCATCTTCCTTTCCAAACTGCCTCCTTGATGTCATCAGATTCTACTCATGTGCTGCTGTCATCATGTTCTATGTTCTACGCTCTGTTTTTAAGTGCTGTGATTGGCTGAAGTGAAGACCCATTTGCTTCACAAGGTAAACAAACAATGATGAAGAATCCCTGTTCAGCAAAGCGTTTTCCATCTACCATTTTGGAACTAGTTGGCAGGCCTCCCATAACAGGTGTGCACTTCACTTCAGATCAGGGCCATTTTTATTTTACATAGTTTTTAGATAAATTATACCTGCATTGTACTGTTCACCACAGAACCCTTGTTCCCATAAATGGTGGAACAAGGAAATATTATCATTGGTTGTCTCCACGCTGAAGTGTGATGAATACATTTCTTATTTAAGCACAGAAACTCAACTTTTGGACCTCAACATTAAAAGTCAAGGTGTCAAAATCCACATTACAATAGTCTGCATGCAGAGGCAAGCAATCCAGCGTTCCCTACAGTGAGGCTTTCCTAGCAACTCTTGCCCACAATATCCCACCCCCAGGGCCCACAAAAGTCACAGGACAGATTTGAAGACCTATGTGGAATGAAGTTATGGGGCCTGGGGGCTGTAGTAAGAAGGAGACAGGAGAAGAATTCTCGTATCATCCTAAGATCAACACCGGCCCAGCCCACCAGAACATCACAGTCCCTTGCACTCCGGATCACCACCTCCGGGAAGGCGCGTAAAACTTCCACCCAGAACCGCGCTTTGTCTATTGCGGGTCCCATGTTGCGGAACCACCTTCCGAGTGGAATCAGGACTGCAGAGTCTCTCTCAGCATTTAAGAAGCTACTAAAAACCTGGCTCTATACGGCCGCGTTTGGCGATCAAGGAGGTTGCCTTATTCTATGAATAGGGATAACTAGTTTGTATGTCTGTTTGTTTTTGCCATCTTGCCTCAGTTTTTATCTTGAATTTGTAGCTTTTAAAATGTGGGTTCTACTGTTTGCTGTTGATTTTCTTATATGTCATTTTGTGGTACCATTATTATTATTATTATTATTATTATTATTATTATTATTATTATTATTATTATTATTATTATTATTATTATTATTATTATTATTATT
>JAHTLZ010000995.1:866-11613 GCA_023846285.1 Phrynocephalus versicolor
GCACCTACCAGAGGGGTGGTTTCTGGGGGGGGGTCCCCGGCCTCCCCCCCTCTCCTGTCCTGGACTGCTCTGGGCATCCTTGTCGTCTCGCCAACTCGCCATGCCATGCAGTGCGGGCAGGGGAACCAAAATGGGGCGACCGCAATATTTATTTTGAAATCGTGGTCCAAAAACACACCAAAGTACCACAGAAACATGCGAAAATTAGCTATTTTAAAACTGCCTGAATTTTTACAGTAGCAGCAGTGGGTTCTTCTTGCAACAAAATGTCTCCATTGATTTTATTTTATTATTATTATTTTTATTTTTTTACACCTGCGCAATGATGGGCTGGCCATGGGAGTGGACCATGCAAATTTTTGGAGCCATCCCACCAATCGCATGGACACTTGGCCAGGTTTTGCCTGAGACTTCTGGGATGTGCCAGTTGGGCATAAAAAGCCCACTACCCTAGCCCTAACCCTAACCCTAAGCCTAACCCTAAGCCTAACCCATACGCCAGTACACTGTCCTTCTTAGTGGGTCAGAGAGGCACCCAGAGGTGCACCCCACTAACTCACTGTAACCTTACCCGTAACCCTAAGCCTAGCCCTTGCCCTAACCCTAACCCTAAGCCAGATCTGTGTACTCGCATTGCACTACACACGCAAATACACTTCCCTTCTTAGTGAGCCAGAGGGGGCCCTGAGGGGTTCCTCTCTCACTTCGCTCCCTTGGTACACCAGTACGCCACGGTATGCTGTCCTTCTTAGTGAGTCAGAGGCACTCAAAAGAAAGAGAGGTGCCTCTGCCACTGCAACTTGGTATGCATATCCAATTGGCTATGCATACCCTTTTGTAGCGGGCCAGAGGAGGCACCCACCCCACAGAGGTGCCTCCAGGAGCCTGCTAAACGCCTTCCCTTCATAGCGGGCCAGAGGAGGCACCCACCCCAGAGAGGTGCCTCCAGGAGCCTGCTTTCCCTTCATAGCGGGCCAGAGGAGGCACCCACCCCGGAGAGGTGCCTCCAGGAGTCCGCCACCCCCCCAAACTAGTACTAACGACAGACGAAAAACGACAAACGAAATGACAAATTTTTGAAAAATTTCACGACAAACGGAAACGAGCCGAAACGGGCCAGCTCCGACACACGACAACTCGAAACGTCATTTTTCCTGGTCGTGCCCATCTCTAGTTGGTAGAGTCACTGGAGCTAGTCTCCAGGAAATGTACACCAGATCTAAACTGCCAATGAAGATCTGCAACAGAGAGAGTCCAGTTGCATTTGTTTAATGGATCCATCAAAGAAACTACAGACACACACCTTCAAGAGGCAAGGCAGAGGTCTGCTGCAAGGAACAGGGTCAAAGGTGCTTTATAGATCCTGATTCACAAGGGGAGGGGGTGTGGGACACAAGAAGAAGGCATACAGTAAAAGGCTAAAACAAAAGGTACAGATTCAGGTATACAAAAGGATACAAGATTAACCAAGGAGGTGGGTTTCGGACATTCAAATGGACGAAAGATATGAACTCATATGAAGCAAAGAGACACTAATAACCCGATGGTGTGAGTTTCAGGTATACAAAAGGGGCAAATGGTATAGCTCCAAGTAAACAAGGAAATACAAAATTGTCCAATGGTGCGAGGCTTCAGGTAAACAAAAAGTCCACAGTTGGTCAACAGTCCCCAAGGAAGATCTGGATGCAAGTCCAATGTTTGTGAAACAAATGGAAACAAACTTTGTAGTAAGTCCGTTTGTTGTCTTGCTTGGTTCTGTAGTGGGAGGAGGGGAGGGGGGGAAGGATTAGGAATGAGACAAAAGGAGGAGATAGAATTTTCCAGGTGTAGGAGATTCCCTCAGGCTCTGTGCCTGTGATAAGAAAGGATTTCCTGATGGACACTAGAAAAGCTTCATCAGCCAGTCCTTAGGGAGGAATTCATGGCTACGCGGGGGTGCCAATTATTGCATTATAATGTAGCAACAGGGAGGTCAAAGTCCCTTTCTTGATTACCTGAGTCCACCCTCTAGGACAGGCATGTCCAAACTTCAGCCCTCCAGATGTATTGGACCACTGCTCCCACAGTCCTTTGCCACTGGAAATACAGGTTTGGAATTCTGGGAGTTGTGGTCCAAAACATCTGGAGGGCCGAAGTTTGGACATGCCTGCTCTAGGACGTGACTGGTATTCTCTATGAATAGTTTTTCAGTATTACAATGTCTTCCTTTTTCTGATGACTTTACAGGGCATCTCCATATTTCTCCCACAATGCCCTTGTTCCCTGACCCAACAGTAGGAGACCTTCTGTTTATCCTCCATGTTGGTTTCACTTCACCCTGGTTTGAATAGGCTCCTTAGCAGTGTCCTTCCTGGAGGAGGTATGATGAGGTTGTGATTTTTCTGGGGGTAGATGAAAGAGCAACATGAGAAACATAAGACACACTGCCCTTTCATCTACCCCAGACCAATGAGGACTGCTTCATACCTCCAGAAGGAAGGACACCGCTAACAACCCTGCTTAATGGGTGTTGGAAAGACTTTCACACACCCCTGGCCTTCTAATGATCCTTAAATTGGTGGTTTCCTACCAATCCAAGTCCTACCAGACTTAAGAAGTTATGTGAGTGGGTAGTGAAACAATTCCATGTAACAAGAAAAGAAGTCCAGTTGCCATGATTCAACCTCTGGATAACTTCACCTGGATGACTGTGAAGAATCTTCACAGGTCTTGTGTGTGCCAGCAGTTGAAATAATATTCATTTGGTCGTGTAAAATGTTAAGAATGTTTACTGTATATAATACAGATATAGAATAAACTAACAGTGCTTGAAACATTTGTACTTGATATATAGAACAGTGCTTGACAGATATACTGTAATAACTTCATATCATGTTCTTATCAGATGTAGTATCAGACAAGTCATCAGACCAAAAGTACAACCATGCAACCAGAAACTTATTGAATAATTACTGTCTCTTCTTTTTCTATCTGTCTGGCAGTTAACCCTCATGATATTCATTCCATCAGAAGAAAATAAAGCAGTGGATCTGGAATAGTTAACTGCTAAAACCTCCAGGGCTGACTCTCTGGCACACAACATTACCGTATATGATATAAATTCAGTTCCTTTGTTTATCTAGCTGTATTTCTTGCTAGGATCTAGATGTTTGTTGGGTAATGAAAGTGGAAGCAATGGCATTTTTATATATTTAATTTGTTACTGTTGCTAATCTTGTATTTGTAAACTTTAGATATGGGAAAAATATGCTTTGGGGTTCAGTTTTCCAGTGGTGCACAAACACCCATGGTAACATGGCAGTCTTATCACAAGTTATGAAATGAGTTACTTTCATTAATGGCAGCCTAATGAATTACTAACCTAGTAACACTGATGATAATAGACTAATGCCCAAGCAGTTGATGGGTAACATTGCATACTTTGGCCTGAACTCTGCCTCCTTTATCTATCAACTCATGGGCTCTGAGCTATCCATGACAGATCAGGAAAGAGATCTTGGTATGTGGGTGGACAGCTCCATGAAGGTGTCTACCCAATGTGTGGCAGCAGTGAAGAAGGCCAATTCCATGCTAGGGATTATCAAAAAGGGGATTGAAAATAAAACAGACAACATTATAATGCCATTATACAAAACAATAGTAAGGCCGCACCTGGAGTATTGTGTACAATTCTGGTCACCGCATCTCAAGAAAGACAGAGTGGAACTGGAAAAGGTGCAGAAGAGAGCACCTAAAATGATTACTGGGTTGGGGGATCTCCCTTATGAGGAAAGGCTAAAACATTTGGGACTCTTTAGTCTTGAAAAAAGATGCCTGAGGGGGGATATGATTGAAATGTACAAAATAATTCAGGGCATGGGTAAAGTGGATAGAGGGACGCTCTTCTCCCTCTCACAAAATACCAGAACTAGGTGACATCCACTCAAACTGAGGGTTGGGAGAGTCAGAACAGACAAAAGAAAATATTTTTTTTTTACCCAGTGTATTGTTAGTCTGTGGAACTCCCTGCCACAGGATGTGGTGATGGCATCTAGCCTGGATGCCTTGAAAAGGGGATTGGACACAATCCTGGAGGATAAGTCCATCGCAGGTTACAAAACATGAGGGAGATGTGTAATCTCCAGGCCTAAAACCAGGGTACTTCAAGGGCCAGATGCAAGGGAGTGGTATGAAGAGACAGATATCTAGTCTCGTGCACTCCCGGACACATTCGGTGGGGCCACTGTGAGATACAGGAAGTTGGACCCGATGGGCCTTTGGCCTGATCCAGCATGGCTCTTCTTATGTTCTTATTATATTCTCTTCTGAAGAGCACCTGAATACTCATGTCTTAGTTCATAAGGAACCTTACATTACTTTCTTCTGCTGGTAAAACTGAAGCTGAAAGTGAAAGCACAACTCACTTGCACCTTGAGGAGTTTCAGAGTGTGATCAGAGTGGTATTTAGCCTGCTATTTGAACCGTTTCATGAGAAAACCAAAACAACCCCCCCCTTGTTGCCCCCTCCTGTCCCCCCTTCTTCTGACAGTGGGCTAATGGGGGACCAAATAGGGTTGCTTCAGCTACATATTCCATTTGGCAGACTGGAAACTCCTAGTGACTCTATTCAGATATGTAGGCAAGCTCAAGCTCCCACCACTGGTCAGTGAAAACCTCTTGATAGTCACTCATGTAAAGATGAAACATAGCCTCTCCTTGGTTGGTTGGCTGGCTGGTTGGTTCATTCATTCATTTATTTCTAGGGATGGGCATTACATTTCGGAACCAGTAGGTTATGAAATGAACCAGGCGAGCCCAGGTGGTCCATGGAACTGACTGATACACACAGATCCAATTGCTTTACCTTCCTCTGTCTCACACAGGGTTAAAATTTAACGAGGAAGTATGCTGGGACGTCATCTTTCCTGCTCCGTGCTGCTGGCCAATCAGAGAGGGAGGCAGGATGACGCCTGTCTCTACACAGCTCCTGATTGGCCAGCATCACAGCTCTAGCACAGCTCAGCATGCTTCCTCGTTGGATTCTAACCCTGTGCAAGACAGAGAAAGGTAAAGCAATTGGATCTGAATATATCAGCCGGTTCCGAGGACCACCTGGGCTCATGTGGTTCATTTCATAACCTACTGGATCTGAAATGAAATGCCCATCCCTATACATTCATTGCATTTGTTGTGATGGGCACTTGTCAAAATAAATAATAAAAATAAGTGCCGACCCAGCCCATGGGCCAGCCGTTCGGTACGGGGGGGGGGAGAAGCGCCGACCTGACCCATGGGCCAGCTGGTTGGCAGTAGTAGGTTAAAAACAAAAGTGCTGACACAGCTAGTAGCTGGTCAGTTTTAAAAAAAAGTTTAAAAAACATAAAAAACAAAAGGAAGAACTAAATGAATTTTTTTTAAAAAATTATTTAGTTCCAAACGAAATGAATTTTTACAAAACACACTATTTTGGTGTTTCAAGTCAATCTCTAATTAAAATGGATTGAATTGCTGGGCTTTGGGTAAATTCTAGTTTTTCCCTACCAGATCTTTGCTTGCTTCTGATGATTTCTAATCACTATGTGAATGCAGTTTTTCAGGTAACAAGAGATCAGCACTTAGTATTTTTGGTACAATGACCAAGGAAAAATATCCCTTGAGGAACGGGTAAAAATGTTCCTTATGTTTAGCCTGGAAAAGAAATTATTCAGCAGGGAGAAGTAATAGAAAGAACAGACTTGTTCTTTAACACTTATACAAATACCTGTGGATTGCAATTTGGGGGAGAGCAGATTTTAGCTAAAAGTTTCCATTATAATTCCATTTCTCTCTTCAATCAGTGACTGGAGAGAACAAGAGGTTTTATTGCACCCTACATACCTTCCTAATTGGGAGATTTAGAACCATGGGTGGGGAAAAGTCACTTGTCACTAATTTCTCCCAATTAGGAATGCATGTGGTGCACTGAAGATCTTTCCAATGTGGGGAAACAGTCCACCAGCAAGTGGATGTGAACAACATCATCTTGAAGTCTTCATCTATCACTAAAAAGAAGAAAAAAATACATGCTTGGTATCTGGAAGATTCCACACTTCATCCCTGGTATCTCTCAGCAGGACTGGGGGGAAATCCCGTCAGAAACCCTAGAAGATTTCTTGTCAGCTCAAATTACTATTATTTATTTCTTGCTTATACATTACTTCCTTTCAGTGAGCTTTAGGTGGCATACTGTACCACAACTCTTCTGTTCGCTCCTTTATGATAACATCAACTCTATATAGTATTATTTGTTTAAAATATTATAGCCCATATTTCTCCTAAACAAGGGCTCAAGGCTGCTCACATAAATAAAAAGGCCATGCTCAAACTTAAAAGCAGTCAATTTTCAAATATTAAATTCATAACATGATATCAAGAAAGTTGGGTTAAAGCATTATGAAAAACAGATTTAGAAGGAATAAAGTATAAACTATCCTGTTTATTGTCTCATAGACAGACAGGCAGTCACGAAGGAAACACCTGCCTTATTCCAGACCACACCACAGTTCTGTTTGCCACATCTCAAAAAAAGCCGTAGTGGAACTGGAAAAGGTACAGAAGAAAGTTACCAAGATGATTACTGGGCTGGGACACCTTCCTTATGAAGCAAGGTTCTTTAGTCTGGAAAAAAGGTGCTTGAGATATACAAAATTATGTAGGGGATACATAAAGTAGGTAGAGGGAAGCTCTTTTCCATCTCACACAATACCAGAACTAGGGGTCATCCCCTCATATTGAGGCTTGGGAGTGTGAGGACAAAAGAAAATATTTATTTACCCAGTGTGTTGTCGCTCTGTGGAACTCCTTGCCACTGGATGGGGTGATGGCCTCTGGCCTTGATGCCTTAAAAAGGGGATTGGACACATTCCTGGAGGAGAAGTCCATCATAGGTTACAAAACATGGTGGAGATACTGGGCATGTTATCTTCAGGCTTAAAAGGATTATACCTCAAAATGTTAAATATAGGGGTGTGGTATCAGACAGATATCTCATTGTCTCCTGTGCTTCCAGAGGCATCTGGTGGGGCCACTAGGAGATCCAGGAAGCTGGACTAGATGGGATCTTAACCTGATCCACAGGGCTTTTCTTCTGTTCTTAAAGGTTTTTGCCTGCTTGCAAAAGGATAGCAAAGATGGGGCCAGCCTGGCCTTCTTTGGGAGGGAGTTTCAGAGTCTGGGAGCAGCAAAGAAGAATAGACCAGGCCAAGGTCATTTAGGAAATGTATAGGTCATGGGAGGATTTGAGCTCAGTTGGCAATATCAGGCTAGATGCACCAATCAGATGTTTTGGTATAAGACAGTTTTCTATGTTGTTCCAACGTTAGGATCCTTTATTCTTTTTACACCAGCCACCGTTATAAATTTGTAAAAATAAAGATGGAAGCAGAACATATCTACAAGTGTTCTTGACATGGAGTTTATGTTGCAACAAGTGAATATTTGGTGTTTGAAAAGGATAGCATTGAATTCCTTCAGACTTTGCATCCATCCAACCTTCACACCTCCTATTTTTGCTGCTTGCATATATATAAAGCCTTTTTTCCGGTCAAGTGTTTCAACTTATTCCATCTCCCTAGTAACAGATCACATCTGGGCAATTCCAGATTGCAATGTCCAAACGCACTGTTGATTACTTTTTAAAAATTTCATCTTGGCTTCTTGGGCAACTGAATGTGACCTAGGATGAAGAGCCGTTGAAAGCCATTACACCTCCATTTGCAGCTATAAAGAGTCCAAAGCCAAACAGCGAGTTATACTGAATACAGAAAAAAATATTTTCATTTCAAAATGAAAAAAATGTGTAAAGGTAAGCATTATCTATCATTCATAAGGAGGTGAAAATTGCTTTGCAGGGGAAATTCATTCCCACTTACTCAAGGAACTTAAGAGTTTTCCCACTTTTAAAAATGAATGTAGAAGAGAGCAAAAACTTTTGATGAAACTGGGCATGAATTATGACATTCATGAGTGTGTAGAATTAAAACCATAATCTAGTAAAAGCAAGGAGTTGCTCTTAATTTGTGTAACCACGGTTAAAGAGTGCATGGGGTTTAGATAGACATCAGAATAGGCCATAGTTCGCAAGCTTGGATCCCCAGCTGTTTTCAAGCTACAGGTCCCAGAAGTCCTGGTCAGCATAGCTAGTGGTGAAGGCTTCTGGGAGTTCTAGTCCACAAATATCTGGGGACCCAAAGTTGGAGACCATTGCTACAAAATTTATCTGTGTTCAAGTAGATTATGTAATGTGTGAAAATAGATCTAAAAAAATAAGAAAGGGAGGCAGAGATTGAGGTAGTATTGTGGTGGTTCTGGTGGAGATACTGTTAAGAACTGTACAAAATGGAATTGTCTTATTGCAAGTTATGATGCAAGTTGGGAATGAGAAGGCAGAGTGGGCACACACCTGTGCAATTATATTCTGGCAACTAGTCAAGTCACGTGACAGTTTGGTCATGCTCAGTTGTCAATTTGCTGAGTAATGATTGCATCAGACATATGCATAAAAGCAAGACAGTTGTTCAGTGTGTTGTGGGATGTTGTTGGAAAAAGCAGCTTGTTACTCTGCCAGTTTGGATTCCCGGAAAGTTTGGACCACTGGACTGCCTATCTAACTAACGAGGTATATGCCTGCCAATCCTCTTTTTGTTTGCTGGACTTTTATATATTTTGTAAATACAGCTCTTGGTGAAGGGAGTCACCACTGTGTTTGTGTCTTTATTTAGCACTGCTATCTGGCTGTTAACGCCCACACTTTACACAGTCCTTCCGCTGAGCATTAAACACTCTGCGACAGATACATTCTTTCACACAGTGAACTGGCTGAAGAGAAAAAGACGGCATGGAAGACAACATGAAAAGTCTGAAGACACAGAGCTTTGGTCATCCACTAGGGTGGCAATGACCTTACGCAGCAGGTCAGCAAGTCTCTCATCCAAGTGCTAAAGCTGACCTGCTGAGCCTAGGGGCGCATTGTACCCACATGTATGATTCCTGTGGCCTGATTTGTTGCCCCTCCTTGGATGTGCCTTGGATGGAAAGGGGCCTTTCACCCCAAGAAAATTGACAGAGCTCAGAAATGTGTCAACAGGGAGCTGGACAACTTCGTCCAACAACAGGGCGGGTCCCTCATCATCCACCACCACATCATCAGGTTTGGCCGGGCCAACCTTTACCGAGCCAATGGTGTGCACCTCTCAGACTTGGGTCTTGAGCTCTTTCTGTCTAGGGGACTGCGTGCCAAGATGCTTGGCTGGGTAGGGGGAAGGGGGCATACTAAGTAGCCCCTCTTCCTGTGGCAGTAAAGAGCAAATGGCTGAAAGCCCCTTAGGATAGTAGTAGAAAATAGCGCCTTGCACAAGGGCAGCCCTTCAGTTCCCAAATTAGGCATGGAACTAGATATGACAGAACAGAGTGATTTATGGCTCTAACCTTAAAAGGCTTGGGGAGGGCTGCTCACAATTTTTCCACTGCTGGGGGCGCAGTTAGAGCTGTTCGGCAGTGGAATATGTTGCCACAAAGGGTGGTGGAGTCTCCTTCTTTGGAGGTTTTTAAGCAGAGGCTGGATGGCCACCTGTCAGAAATACTGTGATGGGGGTTCCTGCATGGCAGGTGGTTGGACTAGATGGCCCTTGAGGTCTCTTCCAACTCTATGATTCTGTGATTCTATGATTTACGTCATTTGGAAATACCAGAGAGCCACTTGCCCTTTCAGGTCCCCCTTCTAGGACTTAACAGTAGGAGAAATAAACTGATACAATGTTAATAATTTGTGGCCCAATATTAATTCCAGAAACGTGCCTTGTCTCTTTCTTTTTGGTCAGGGTGGACAATAGGGGCTCTGACCAGCCCTGTCCTGGGAGGGGCACCTTTGTCGACCTGCCCGAATGGGACATGCTGGCTAGCAGGCAGGCTAGCCAATGAGCCTTTGCCAGCACACCTGGAGAGGTTGGCCAGCTGCTGACCATTGGGTCAGCTGACCTCTCGTCAGAGCCCTATGAAAGGGTTAGCAGTGAAGTCACCACCCTCTTTGTTTTATGGCCGCTCGCCCACCCACCTTCCCCTTGGGGATAATGAGATTAGCTGGTTGCGTAAGGGCCAGATGGGAATTTTTGGCCACCGCTCTGACTGGCCTTGAACAGTGGCACATTTTCACCCATCCCATTCTCTTTGTCATGGGGCTCCACCTACTATCTTTGGTCACAATCGGCTGTAAGGCCCCTAGGGTAATAATAGAAAATAGTACCTTGCACAAGGGCAGCCCATCAATTCCCAAATTAGGCATAGAAATAGATACGACAGAACACAGTAAATTATGGACCTAGCCTTAAATGGCTTGGGGAGGGCTGCCCACCATTTTTCCATTGCTGGGGGTGCTAACTCACCTGTTAACACCCCATTTACGCCATTTGTAAATACCAGAGTCACTTGCCCTTTCAGGTCCCCCTTCTAGGACTTAACAGTAGGAGAAATATAGACTGATACAGTGTCAATAATTTGTGGCCCAATATTAATCCCAGAAACGTGTCTCATCTCTTTAGTTTGGGCTGGGTGGACAAAGAGATGATGCCCAGAGTTAGATGAGGAGGAAGCAAAGTGTTCTGCTTGTATACCGGCCCATACCACTTCAAGTAGTCTCTGGGCAGTTTACAGTTTAATTACAGTATGCAGGCTACACGTTGCCCCCCCCCCAGCTGAGTCAACCCTGAGCCTTCTGCGTGGGATTGAACCCCAG
>JAHTLZ010000996.1:0-12663 GCA_023846285.1 Phrynocephalus versicolor
AAACAGGCAATGCAGCATCCTGTGCTTCCACCCTTTCATTCCCTTCTGCTACTTCCACTTCCCTCAGTCTGAAATTAGTGGTGCTGCTTCCTTGAGACTTTGTTGTTTAAAGAAGGAGCCTTGCAGCTGAAAACACAGGGGAGGTTCATTTTTAAGTCAAATGGCCCACTCTCCTTTACCGAAAGTAGTGTCTCTTTACCCTTCCTCATTTCTGTTCCTGAAGTATGATTGCTGGAGTTAACACAGGGGATCCATGGGGATAATGCTCCATGCTGTTAATACCAGTAGACTCTTTGCTCCACCCTGGATTCTCACAAATACTGTACCTTTGGTTTGGTTTATTGTTATACATTTGTCTGAAGGGTCAGTGATCATCCTGGGGTGGGGTGGGGAATTGTGCCTTAAAGCCGAGAGAAAGGTTGCTACTTAGAACTGACAGTTCTGCATGACATGGACCAATGACCTGACTTGGCACAAGACTATGTTTCCAGAGTGTTCTAGTTGCTCCTTCTCCGGGTCCCTAACCTGGGGAACTATGTAAAGCATCAATTCTCACTGCAGATCTTGGAAAGGCCAATGGTGGCCATGCTGCCAGAGGGATTCTAGACACTGTACTCCGAATAAATTAAGTGGTTACGTTCTGCCTAAATGAAACCTTGTATATCCTGTGCCTAGGAGGAAAGGAAACTAACCTCAGTTCAGACTGTGTGTGTGAAGACTAAAAGTGAGGTGGGATCAAGAACATGCACACACACAACAGCCCCTCCCTGTTCCTAATTTGACCACACTTGTGTTTGCTTCAGTATCAAGAGAATCCAATGCACATAGTCTACTAAAAAGCAATTGAGAATCCCTTCTTCAGTCATTGAATGAATGAATGAATGAATGAATGGATGGATGGATGAATGAATGAATGAATGAATACTCTATTACAGTCAATGACCAAATCCAAAATACTTATACATAAATAGTACTTACAGCAAAACAACGAAGAACAAGGGAGGGAAATACCATATACATAGAGCCAGCCTAAATTTTGGCTGCTTGAGCAATTGTTGAAACCTTCTGCGCATGAATTATAATTGCTGCCACACAGAATTTAGCGACATTAGACAGCATACTTGAAGTAGGACATTGTGCAATGTAAATATTTGCCCTGACAACAGGAAGCGGGTGTAAAATGCCTCTGGCCGTCTGGGAAAATGCTTTAAATAAGGAGCAATATATTTTCCCCTAATTCTATCATATAAGGGGCAGTGTAGGAATTCATGTGCCAATGTTTCAATTTTATCTGTCCTGCAGAGGCACTTACGATGAGAACAGGGGATCTTGTATTGCTGACGGCAGAGGGTTCATCCAAGCAAGTGTAAAAGCTGTGTTGATTCTTTGTTAAACAATCAAAGAAATAGTTAGCAGGTTTGAAGGGGATCAGTGCTGGATTGATTGATATGCTATTAGAGGTAGTCTCCAAATCATGATGTCTCTCTACCTCCAAAATACATTGTTTGAGAATTTGCTTAGCCATTTCATAGCCTGCCTGTATAAGGCATTCCATTGAGAGACCATAAGTTTTAAGTTTAAGGTGTAGGGTTGTCCTCCACGCTAAGTGATAATTATCTGAAAATAGTAAAGAGGTTGGGATTCTTGGGAGAAAAATTAATTTCAGCCAAAAATTAAAATGGCCAGCCAAGCCCTAACTTCAACTTTCATGAATCCCACTTCTAACTTCAGGGCTGCATTAGGCACCCAACAGGGTACGTGTAAGATAGCTCTCAAAACTTTTGAATGAACTACTTCCAAAGATGTAAAAGAAGGATAAGGGCCCAATTGTGCTCCATAAAGAAGTTGACTGAGCAGTTTAGCTTGAAGCAGTTTCAAAGCTACTGGAATGTTATTTTCACAGAGGAAGTTCGCTGAGCTGATTGCACGACATGTGCTGCATGCTCCTTACAGGATACATTGCATTGAAGGACCACTCCCAGATATTTAAAAGTCTTTATCTGTTCAATGTTATCTATATCGACCATTTTTGGTCTTTGGTCTTTTAGAAAAAACCATAAGCTTTGTTTTTTCAGTAGTGCACTAGGGACCCCAATATCCTCTTTAAGCTGATAGGAGTTTGAGAGAGTATAACAGCATCATTGGCATACAGTAGCACTGACATATGTCTGCCTCCTAGCTTGGTGGTGGTGGTAGTGGTGGTGAAAGTCTAGCTGAGTAAGTGTTGTGACCATGGAGTTAATATAAAAATTAAATAACAATGGGGCAAGTATGCAACCCTGCTTAACTGCCTTGAATGCATGTACTATATTTGACCTTCCAGATTGCACCTTATTTTTAAAGATGTATTTTCATGCAGTTTATACATAAGTAGCAATAAGCCATGGTCAATAGTGGAGTCTTTACATTTGTGCCATAGTTTATCTCTAGAAATTGAGTCAAAGGCTGATTTGAGGTCAATGAAGCTGCAAATAGCTGTCCTTTCAATTTACCAGAGTATTTTTCTACTAGGTGATGCAGAATCAAAACCTGGTCCATGGGAGATCTTCCTGCGCTAAAGCCTGCTTGCTCATCAACTTAGTGGGCAAAGCAGGGACTCGGTGATCCTTGCCCAGACCAGGCTGCTTGCAAGGGAAGCTTTTCCCCTGCCCCAACCCAGCGAAAAAGAGGAAAAGCTCCCCTCCCCTCCCTTTGCTGGGTGCAGAAAGCTTCCCTCCCCTCCCTGTGCGGGAGCAGAAGGCTGCTCCCGCACAGCCAACAGACAGCTTGGAACTGTCAAAATCACTGTCTGTCGGCTGCATGGGGAACACCTTTCTGCTCTCCAGTGACTAAGGAGGTTTGGGACAGCCTTCCCATAGGAATGCATTGAAAACCTATCAATCCGTTCGCTCTGGAACGTCCCTCCAGAATGAATTAATTAGTTTTCAATGCATTCCTATGGGAAACTGCGTTTTGCATGACGATTTCTTTGTAAGACGAATTGCCCCATAGAATGAATTAAATTAGTCTTACGAGGTAGCACTGTACTCTTTCTGCATCTTTACTGGGGAAAATATAACAGTGCTTTCCAATAGGGCAGCAACTCTCATGAGATCTGAAAAGTAAGTGCACAGACACAGGGAAATATGTCCCCCTAAATTAGGCATGGTTTTCATTAATAGCTTCCTTTTTTCCATTTGTGCACTAGGTCTGCAGCCTGAGCCAAGCTAGGTTGGGTCTCTGGATTTTGATAAAGAGCAGTCTTCCTCTCATTGGTTTTGCTTGGATCACGAGGCATACATGCTGCTCTGTCTGAAGAGCACAACCTTTTATAATCTGATTTTACCTAGGCGGTAATTTGATGTCTTTTTTCTGACCACATAAAACCTATCGGTCTAACTCCCAATGCAGCTATTTTTCTCTGCCACTGGGAGTTTCTATTTTTTTTCAAGCTGGAACAGTTTGAACATACCTTTTCCCATGTGATCAGTTGATTAGGCCTTGTAAAGATGAGAGAGCGTATCTCTCAGTGGTGTTTTGGAGACATCAACAATTGGGGTGTGGTGTTCAGGACTGCAGGGACATCCACTCCTGTGTTCTTCCTCCAATTTCTTTTTGTATTTAATTACATACATGAGATTAGCACTATATCACCTTATCACCAGAAATGATCTATTACCTTAGCACTACATCACCTCTGGATGAAAGTGTGTGGAATTAAATTACAAACAAAACAGAAACAACCCAGATTAGTAAAAGAGGTTGCTGTGGCATATACAATATTAAGAAGAATTCTGGAATTCTCCCATCTCTTCCAAAACCAAGTGTGGCTTGACAGCAAACCATAAAAATACCAGCAGAGGTGGGACCAGAGGAAGGAAGGAAAGAAGGGTTCTGAAATGCCATTCACCTCACATTAATTGTGAACATAATAATCCAGAATCAATCCACAGCCTTTGTGTGATTACTGACTACTAATTCAGCCATAATACAGTATGAATAAAATTTCAGCAAGCCAAATTTAAGTGGTACAGCTTGCCAGTGTAGTTGGAGGGTCTGTGACAGTCTTGCTGCCTCCCCATTTTTCACTGGGCTACTATCTTCTCACATCTGTTATCTTTTCACTATAGATCAGAGGGCAAGAAACATCTCACCCACAAACTGTGCATTTTATTTCTGACAAACTCTAAAAGGAAAGGTATGCTTCACTGGTCAGCAATTACACCTGCCTGAATGACCTGCTTGCCCTAAAACAGATCAATATCTTCATTACAGACTTTGCAGTACGAAGGGTAACTGGAAGCTAAATATTTGTATAACTGCGGTAAATATTGTCATTAAACTGATGTTGCTTTTACTCAACCAGGAGGTTCAACAAGCAGAAAATATAGCCAGAAGCCGGCTAAACAAATTTATTATTTATTTATTTTTCACACTTATATACCGCCGCTACTTCCCGAACGGTAGCAGCAGCAGCAGGGGTGAGCTTACAGCACATGGGCGGGGAAAAAAAATAGTCAAAAGCATCCCTGAAAAGGAGGGTCTTCAAACCTTTTCTGAAAGACACCAATGTTGGAGCCTGCCTCAACTTGCTGGGTAAGTTGTTCCATATAGGCGGCACCCCCACCGAGAAGGCCCGCCCACGAGTGCTCGTTTTGCGGGCCTCCCTCGGGGGGACCGTCTGCAGCGAGAGGGCCAAAGGTGAACGGGTGGGTCGGGCCCAATCTAATTGCCGGTGAAGCCGCTCTGCCAGATAAACAGGGGCCAAGCCATGGAGGGTTTTGTAAGCCAAAACCAACACCTTGAACCTTATTTGGGAGGCAACGGGTAACCAGTGGAGGCGGGCCAGGATGGGAGTGATGCGGTCGAAACGACACGCACCAACCACCAGCCTGGCCGCCGCATTCTGGACCCGCTGCAGTCTTCGAACAAGGTTCAAGGGGAGCCCCATGTAGAGGGCGTTGCAATAATCCAGCCTCGACATGACCAATGCCTGTACCACTGTCCTCAGGGAGCTCTCGTCAAGGTACGGGCGAATCTGGGCGATTAACCTTAGGTGATAAAAGCCCGACCTGGTCATGGCTGACACCTGGAGCTCCAGGATCAGACCTGGATCCAGGACGACGCCCAGACTCCTCACTCTTTGCACCAGCTGGAGGGCGGACCCATCCAGACTGGGAAGAGGGCCACACTACCCATCAAGGTCGCCCCCGAAGAACATAACCTCGGTCTTTCCAGGGTTGAGCCGGAGTCTGTGGGTCCTGGTCCAGTCCAAAACTGCAGCCAGGCAGCGATCAAGGGTCTGGACGGCCTCCACTGCACAGGTGGAAAAGGAGAGATAGAGCTGCGTGTCATCAGCATACTGATGACAGCAGACTCCAAAACTCCGGATGATCTCAGGCAGCGGCTTCATATAGATGTTAAAGAGCATAGGGGAGAGAGACGACCCCTGAGGCACCCCACAAGAGAGTGTCCAGGGAGCCGACAACTCACCCCCCAAGCTCACTCGCTGGGTACGACCCTCAAGGAAGGAACGGAGCCAGCCAAAGGCCGAGCCCCCAATGTGCACCTCCGAAAGCCGCCCCAGCAAGATACCGTGGTCGACGGTATTGAAAGCAGCTGACAGGTCGAGGAGGACTAGCAGGGTAGAACAACCCCTGTCGGCCCCCCTCAACAGATCATCGTGCAGAGCGACCAGAGCCGTCTCCGTCCCATGACGCGGCCTGAACCCAGATTGGAAGGGATCCAGGACGTGGTTCTCCTCCAGGAACGACTGGAGACGCAGGGCGGCGACTCGCTCGACCACCTTGCCCAGAAAGGGAACATTGGCTATGGGACAATAGTTGGACATATCATCCACAGCCAAGCCAGGTCTTTTGATAATGGGCTTCACCACCGTCTCCTTCAGCAGACTGGGAAAAATCCCGTCCCTGAAGGAGGCTGACGCGATTAGTGAAGCCCATTTTGGCATGCTCCCCCCTGTGATCTTGATCAACCAGGACGGGCAAGGTTCGAACGGAGAGGCCGTAGGCCTGCAATGTCCCAGGGCCCTGGCGGCCTCCTCAGGTATAACAGACCCGAACTCAACGAACCGGGGCGACCGAGGCGGCCCAGTATCGGCCACGCCGGGGGCTGGATCAGGGCAACCGGCATCCAGCTCAGAACGGATGGCCTCTATCTTGGTTTTAAAATAGGCTGCAAACAACTCACTAGTGAAATCACTAGGAGGAGGCCCAGGCGGACCAGGATTGGTGAGGTCTCGAACCACCCGGAATAACTCCGCATGGCTAGTCGAGGCCTCACCAATTCTCAGGGCAACAAATGATCTCCTAGCTGCCCTTATTGCTCTAGAGTAGCGACTGGTCGATGCCTTAACAGCAGCCCAATTCAAAGCTGTCCGAGCGTTCCGCCATCTGCTCTCTAGCCTCCTCCGTTCCTGCTTCATTGCCCGCAACTCCTCGGTAAACCAAGGGGAGGAGCGGGCTCGGCACCGGATCAGGCGCTTGGGGGCGATCCGATTGGCTGCCCCGGCCACCTCCTCAAACCACCTTTTGACCAGGGAGTCTACCGGATCGTCATCCAGTCCGTCTGGTAAAGCCCCCAGGGCCTCCGAGAACCGTGCAGGGTCCAGGAGCCCCCAGGGGCGGGCCCAGATGGAAGGGCCCTACCCCCCGCGGGGAGGGGTGGCGATTGCCAGGGAGAAAGTCAGCAGATGGTGATCTGACCATGACATGGGACGGACCCATAGGTTGCCGACCCCCAGATCAAAGCCCCTTGATGTGGAGGCAAAAACCAGGTCCAGGGTATGTCCTCCCTTGTGAGTGGGACCGATGACAAATTGGGACAGCTTCATGGAGGCCATGGGCTCCATGAACTCCAGAGCTGCTCCCGACAGCCCAGCCTCGGCATGCACGTTGAAATCCCCCAACCCCATAAGGCGGGGGGATCTCACAAGTGCCGCCGAGATGAACTCGGAGAGCTCTGGAAGGGAGAGTGCAGGGTCGCGGGGAGCTCGGTACACAAGCACAATCCCAAACCTGTCCCTCTGTCCCACCACAAGGTGAAGGCATTCAAGCCCTGGACTCACCAACATCGCGGATCTGCAGACGTAAAAAGAGTCCCTGTATACAATGGCCACCCCACCCCCTGCCCCCGGCCTACCCAGCTGCTGCACAGAGTAACCCTGGGGCCAAAGCAGCGAGAGGGAAGCCCCTCCCCCCTTGGCCACCCAGGTCTCCATAAGGAATGCCAGGTCGGCTCGCTCATCCACGATCAAGTCGTGGATGACAGGGATCTTATTGTGCACCGACCTGGCATTAATCAGCAGACAGGACAGGCCGGGGGTACAGACGGAATGGATCCCTGTCATGTGGCAGTGAGCCAGCGGGTCAGAGCGCGGGACAGGCCGGAGATGCCTGTCCCGAGATCTTCTTATCCGACCGGCCCGCCAGCCCCAAGCGTACTTCCCGCGGCCCGACACCACCCAGATGATATTCCCCCGGGGGGGAGACGACGCCGGCGGCCGACCTACCACCCGGGTCCCGGCGAGAATGGGCCGCACCACAGCGCTGACAGCACATGATGGGGGGGAAAGGCACCCCCCTTGGTCCATGCCGAGGAGGGAGAGCGCCGGTGGCCAACCCACCGTCCCAGACTCCTTCAGTTTCAGCTTAGGCCCCCCAGATGGCGACCCCTGGACAAGCCAGGGGGGGAATAGACGCAGACGGCCGCCCCGCCGCCCAGACTCCGCTGGGGCGGGCCGCGCCACCGCACCCATTACTGAAAACCCGAGATGGAACAAACACCCCCCCCGTCCCGGGGGGGGAGAGCGCCGGTGGCCGAGCCGCCACCCGATATCTTCCAGCTATAACTCAGAGACCCCCTAGATGGCAGCCCCCAGAGATACCAGGGGGAGGGGGGTGGGAGCCATGCCGGCGGCCGGTCTGCCACCCGAGCTCGAGGAAGGGGGAAGGGAAACAGCATCGGCGGCCGATCTGCCGTCCGAGCGAAGCTTGCCACACCCGTGGCATGGTCCGCATCGACGAGGGCAAACCCCAGCCCAAATCAGCCGGAAGGGCAGGAAAGGCCCCAGCGGCCGACATGCCGCCCGAGAGAGATGGCGGCTTCAACACACGGCGCCATAGATGGAGGGCCCCCGCCCAGGAAGGCAAGGGGGGAAGGGAAGGGACACCGGCGGCTGACCAGCCGCCCGAAGACCGGCCATTCGAGAAGCCGCCGCCGAACCCATGGCGAGCCCACGGCGAGCACCAGATGGAGCCCCCCCAGCCACACATGGGGAGGGGAGCGAGGTGGGGGCCGCTGGCGGCGCAGGAAACCCCCTGATGGAGAAGGGGGAAGGGGCAGAGTGCCCCAGATGAGATCCAGGGGTGGCGGCCCAGTCACTCCCCGAGTCTTCGAGACCGCCAGGGCGGCCACACCGCCACAGATAGAATGGCGGATCCCATCCTCCACGCCAGCCATTCACAGCCAATCCAATGGTGCATAATATGAAATGTATGGGTTTGATGCTTCCTTCAGTCACCCATAACACTTCTTCTCTTCTGTTTTTTAATTGTATTTATATAACTTTTCAGGGCACTCAGCTGGTATGGTATGAGTAACAACACCTCCATTCAGACTTCAAAATAAATGGATAGTGGGGCCAGATGGGTAGGGTATAAATATAATAAATAAAATAGTGTTTGAAAATGTCTGTGAAGATTCTCAGTCATACAGGTGAGGTTATCTGAAAGCTGAATCATGGTAACTGGACTTCTTTTCTTGTGAGATTGAAATGTTTCACTGCTCATCCAAGCAGCTTCATCAGTCGGACAAAGTAGCTTCTGACAAATCTGCTTGGATGAGCAGTGCAATGATTCATTCTCACAAGAAAAGACATCCAGTTGCCATGACTCAGCATTTGGAGAGTGGTTGAGAATGTTGTCATCCACTCTTTCTGTCCCTTCCTATATACCCCACGTTGTTGTCAGTAGCATATCAGTACCATTCCATTTTTTTACATTTACATTAGAAACTGTGCTAATAGGGCCATTGCCCCATAGTTTGCACAGACCATTCTCCCCTTTAAATCTTGCCTTCCTGTTGGTCCAGAGGCTTCAGGATTCAAAACTGGGGTGCAAACAGAAAAATCAGAGGGATGTGCAAGAAACAAAATCAGTAATTTTTTGGTGAGTGATAGTTTTACCACCAGGAGTTCTGCAATTTCTGTTACAGAAATATAAATCAGCAAGAGGATCCTGGCCAATGAGTTACATACTATAATAAGGGCCTGTCTATATTTCTCAAAAACCCACAATATGTAGCATTTTAATTTTAGCCAACTCATGTTGTGTAGCTTTTGAGTTGTTTCCTGCATTCCTACTGAGTAATTAAAATGCATATCTTCTGTTAATGTACTGATTTGGGAGGCTACATATCTTCAATCTTGTGTTCTTACAGAAGGCATGCATGGAGAGGCTCCCTTTTAAAACTGTCTGTAAGGTTAACAATGGGCTTAGTTCAATTAAGAAAAGAGTGTGCTAAAATAGTGGCTCTCTGATGGCTGTTTATTTTAACTTGCTTCCTAAGAAAACAAAACAAGTCAGGAGAAAATAAACACACACTTTGAAATTAACTGAGTGAATGTGAAACTCAGCATGATTTTAACACAGATCAAATCCCAGGGGTTTTGGCTTTGTGACAGGACTCTCCAAATATGAATATATCTACATACCAGAGTATAAATTAGCACACACCGCTTTAAAGTAAAGGAGGCCTCCTCCTCTTGGCTGAGCCTTACCTGATGTGCCCTCCATTGCAATGAGGTTTGTCCTCCAGTTTCACAGGGGCAGTCAAGTATATGCACCTAAAATCCTCCCACGTTGGTCCTGATTTTTGCTCCTGGGACTCGGTGCACAGGGGACCACACAGTCCCTTCAAGCTGGCAAGGAAACCAAGACAGAAGAACAATGCTGCTCTGATTCCCCCAGGTTCAAGATAAAATCCTTATTTGTGGTTTAATCAGAGTGTGAGACTGCTAACGGATTGATGCACAAGTATTAATTGCAGCCCGGTGATTGACTGCAAATAGCAATAAACTTGCAAGCTGCTAATTAAGGAGAGTGGACATGAATTCCATTCCCAATTCTTTCTGTCAATAAAACAAGTAATCCAGGATAACCTGAAGATACCCCAGGCTTTAAAAACTCCACTGAGTTTTCATTTTTCTCTGTTCTGCTTTCATCTCCTTTGTTTAGTTTTTGAGATTTGAACCTGGAGGAAATGATAGAAAGATTGTAGCATTTCACCCAAAAGGCCAGACTAAAATATCCGTAACCAAGAGAGGCTTTTTGTTCCGCGTTGACAAAATCTATAGATCAGTCATGCTAAAGCCAAACAAAAACACCACATTCTTCCCTGAGTGGGGAAATCTAACCTGTGATACATTTCTTTAAGAATCTGGAGTTTAGTCATGTAGTTGAACATTTCTTATACAGGCATTCCCATGATAGGATATTAGCTAAATCACCATCATCATAACTGTTGTGCTCTTTGCCTGCAGTAGTGGGGGAGAGAAAGCATCTGCAGAGTTTGGAAAATATACTTTTTTTTGATGACAGCCCATTGTCAACAAATGTGAATGGTGATAATGCTGAGATAATTTATTTATAATAGAAGAAAATTAGTTTATATTCCTTTTCTTTCAAAACACATAGCAGCCATGTGTCTCCCCTTCTGCATGTGAATGACATTACCTCCGAACCACATTTTAGATCACTATATTGCAGAGTTTTGTATTTCTGGTATAATTCTGTTTTTGCTCTACAGTAGACATGCAGAAACCCATAGGGGAGAATAGCTACACACTCCCCAGAATCCACTTCTTTCTCATTATTTGGCCTCTAAAGTTTCAATACCTAATTATGAGACATATATGGGGGAAAGGAAAAAAAATCTTAAGAAAACCCAGTTGTTTGAAATGACTGGTTTGTATATATAGTAACCCCCATGCCCTTTTGCGATTCATATACTGCGATCCCGCTATATCACGGGACTGCAGCATATGAAAAAAGCCCCCCTGGGGTAAGGGGGAAAGGTCTGTTTCAGGCCTCCTATACTTACTCCATGACTGGTGCTGCCCTGAACGGCCCTGCGAGGGCATTCCCAGGCCTCTCAGAGGCCCCAAAACGGCTTCCGCATGAACTGGAAGTGACTTCCATTAAACTGGAAGTGATCTCCGGATTGCTGAAAAGCATTTTGGAGGTCTCTGAGGGCCTTTTTAGGCCTGTTAGAGCCTCAGAAATGCTTGTTTGCAATCTGGAAGTCACTTCCGGTTCACGCGGAAGCCCTTTTTGGGGCCTCTGACAGGCCCGGGAAGGCCCTTACAGGCCTGTTCAGGGCAGTGTCAGGCTGGGGGTAAATACAAAAATCCCCAGCTAGGCCCCCCAGGCCTCTGACCTGACCTGCATCTGCATATCACAGATTTTCAATTATCACGGGCCAGGTTGGATCCCTAACCCCTGCGATAGGTGGGGGGATCACTGTACTGATATCTATACTGCACATGTACTAGCAACCAGCACAACAGATCATCATCAGCAAATAATTCTCCCAAGCTGCAAAAGAGATATACAGAACCCATGCATAATCCTGCAGTTTTAAAAATAGAACTTCTCACCTTCAATATAATGCATACATGCTGTGTGTGGCATTGAGAATCAGTCCATTTTCTACATCTTGACTGTTATCATCACCAAAAGATTTGTTGCTCAGAGTGTTGAAGACTCTTGCAACAGACTCCTCGGGCTAAATCAAAGCTGCTGTCTGCTTCCCTTGATAGTTCATAAATACAGCCAGTTGTCTTTTATGAGCTGCCTGTAGTTGGTTGCTGATAATTGCTCCCACAAAGGGGTGAATAATTTGGGTTTTGATTAGCAGGCACAGAGCACGTATACAATGACTCTTTTATATTTTCTCAGAACACATTCTTATGATTCATAATGCCTCCTTGGCCAGCCATGCTATGCCAGGACCGGTCAACAGCACTGAACAAGACATGAGGGATTCTGAACCCTTATGGAGAGCCTCTGAACAGACAAATACCCTGTGTTTTGCATAATCCCATTTTGTTCTGTTTTATTTTTAAAAAATAAAAGCTCATGTTGGTTGTATTTGTGTTATTAAAATTCAGAACCAAAATAAAAGCAAGACTACTCTCCAAGGTAAATTGCTTATTAGCCAGGAAAACTGCTTATGTCAGATATGGAGCTTATTTCACTACCGGTTGACATGACATGCCTGTGGATATCCAAAATGGACCTTCAACAAAGCAGTGTGCAGACCCAGAAGAACAATGGATCAGCCTGAGAATGAGAGCTGATGGAAAAACCTGGTCATCCCTTACATGGCTGGAGTGTCTGAAAAGCTTAAAATGATTGTTGGCAAACACCACATCCTGGTTTACTTCAAACCCATAAACACACTAAGGCAGAGACTCATCCACCCAAAGGACCCAACACCAACACACAAGAGGAGCAATATAGTATATGTGGTCCAGTGCAGTGAGGAATCTGCAGACCTCTACATTGGGGAAAGTAAACAGGCATTTAACAGAAGGATGTCCCAACATAGGAGGGGCTGTAAGATTGTGGTTCAGTGCCTAAAATAGACTAAGTTAAAAAGATT
>JAHTLZ010000997.1:0-11146 GCA_023846285.1 Phrynocephalus versicolor
TTGTAAGCTCCAGAGCTGGCAGCCATTTGCTGCGGAGTTTAGGGGTCATGTACAAATTGCTTAAGAAGATCAGTGTACACAAGCCTGTCCCCCAAGGGGTTCAAAATGCTACATGTGTAATACCCCTGGAAGGATTAGTACCACTTTATACAAGGGGACTAAGACCAAACTACTCAGATAAATGTTGATGGTCAATGTTGTAACTGTGAGTTGCATTAACAATGTGGCTTGTAAAAACCCACTTAATATTGGGTTTCGGAGGACTGCAGTATGAGGCAGGGAGGGAGAGACCTTATCTTCTGGATCCCAAAGATCTCAAGGAATCGGAGCTTTCTCCTCAAGCGTGAAACACACCATGGGGGAAAATAATGAAGATGAATGACCAAAACAACAATTAAGAGGCTATTCATTAATAATCTCATTCCCTTGCTATCAACATTTCAGGACATAATGGTCAAGCTCTTCAGGGTTGTTTTGGTTAAAGGCATAGGATCGCTAGAAAGCCTCAATTAACACTGCCTCTCCATACTGGCAGGTGACAGAAGCCCAAACTAATTGCAACAGATCAGCATTGGGGTGGGGTGGGGTGAATGGTACAGGACAACATAGAAGACCCCATGTATTATAACAATTTGGCAACAGTAGTGTCCATTCTACATAAAAATAGGTGTGCAATGGACAGTCATTCCAAAGGGAAAGGCTAGGGTGGGAATAATCCAGGAAAACATAATCTGGAAAAGTAGTTTGTGATACCTATGCTCAGGAGTAGAGATGGGCACGACTTAGTGGTATTTTCGTTTTCGTTTTCGTTTTTCGTTTCCGTTACGTAACGAAACGAAAAACGAAAAACGGCTCAGAACTGGAACGGAAACGGAAACGAAATGACTAATTTCGAGCCAATTTTCGTTTTTCGTTACTGAAAAAACACATAATGGAGCTAAATGGGAAGAAACGAAAAAAATTTCGTTTTCGTTTTCATTTTTTCATTTTCGTTATGTAATGAAACGAAAACGAAAAATTTTGAAATTAGCTCACAAAAACGGAAACGAGCCGAAACGGACCCCTAGCCGAAAACGAAAACGAAAACGAACAATTTTTCTGAGTCGTGCCCATCTCTACTTAGGAGTAAGCCTTGTCTGAAAAGTACATTGACCTCTGAAGGATAAACCAGGTGAGAGGCACAACTTATCGCTGCTCCCTAATGTAAATGAGATACTACCATATGGTTCTTGAACCTCTCCTTTTTTTAATTTTTGAAACGACATTTACAATTTAGAAAGAACTCAGGAAGCAGTATTAAAAGTGATCCGACGGCTGGAAATCTTGTTCACTTCTTGTTTCTTTGACTGAAAGCTTAAGGAGCTATTTCTACTGGCTTAACGTCCAAGAGAAACAGAGAGTATGATTGTGATCTTTCAGAGGGGGGGAAAAACAATTTGGTGATGGACAGCTTGTTACTTTAGCAAGAAAAATTGCATGATAAGATCCAGAAATGGGAAACTGAAGCTGGAAAGTTCAAGCGGGGAATAAAGCAAGGGTAATTAACAACTGAAAACAACTTGACAAGGGATTTGGTAGTGTCTCCGTCACTTGATAATAAATCAAGATTTGGTGTCTCTATTTAAGGAACTTGCAGCTATAGCTCACCCAGAACAATATTTGATTTACTGCTGAGTCCGTTCCCTTGACCTCCCCCAACTTTCCAGATTGCACCAGCAAGCGGAACATTTGGTCATGCCCAAGACCGAAGAAAGACAGAGGTGAAGGCTAAACCATGTAGGATTGCTATGACTGATTTAGTGGGATAGGCAGGTTGCTTGACCCACCCCACCCAACTTTCTCAGTATGATGAAGAACAATGAACTGAAAAAAATACAGGGAGAAATGTGTGTGCCTTCTGAGATCCTATCAGAAGGATGAAGAAATTAGATCCATGTCCTCTGAAACAGGAGTTCACCAACAAGGTTTTATCCAAAACTTCCTGGCTGTTTCTATGGTCAGATGAAGTTTTCAGTGCCTTATGCCAGTGTGCCAAACTGGCTCCTCTTGCCACTGCCGTCTACCTTTCAGGATACTGGCCTGAGATTCCCCTGCATTTTTCTTTCAACAGTCCCCATTTCCAGTCTTCAATATCAACCATATCAAGACAACAAGCTTCTTTCCAGACAGCAGCTTTAGTGGATGGGAAAGGCTGATTCCGCCCTGCCCCCCTTGTCATCACCCCCACAATTCCTCCTTTTCTGATGCTCAGCCCCACTTGGAACCTATATTTAAAATGTCACCATGCCCTTTTCATCTAGCTTAAAAGAGATGTTTATTTAGAAAACCACATTTATAGCCTATTCCAGCGGACAGTTAAGATCAATAGAGGAGGTCTGTTTTGTCTCAGGTTCCAAAGGAAGCAGCATCTCACTGTCATAAACACTGAAACAAACGGGTCCTGGGCTGGATCATGGGGAGCTGCCAGCCAGGGACAGCTCTGATCTTGTGAGACAGGCATGCCTGATGATGGAGAGCAGGGAGCCAACCAATCTGCAGTCATCTAACACCACTATCCTCTATGGGCCCTGGGTCCTCTGCCCTCAACTAGATGGATGTGCCTATCCCTTCTAAATCCATGTAACTGTTTCAGCAATGCCTAGAGCCCAGGAATTCTTGGAGCTGATACACTGCAGAAAGGGTAAACTGGAACATGTCCTCTGCCATGGCACAGGGGGTTTCTCAGTCAGACACCTGCCTTCTTCCACAGCGATGGGAAGCTTTCGATTGGCTCCAGGCACCATCATAGTAGCTGTGTGGCTTTCAGAAATAGCCAGATAGTATAAAGCGGATCAGCACAACCAGTCCCTATGGGGTGGCAATCCACCGAATCCTCATCCTTTGTCCCCATTGCCACCACTTCTCTCCTACTGTCACCACAATGATCGTTTGCTACCACTTTGCATAGCCAGGCAGTGGGATTTCTGCCACCAGGAGAGTGGGCAGCTTGGTATTGATGAGCACACTGGGCAGAGGGTGGCAGCAACCACCCCCTTTATCCAATGCAGAGGGGTGGCTCTAAGCTTCCTATTTTATTTTGTGGCTTTATTTTATTTTATTTATTTTCTCAAAGGAGTAAACAGCAGCCTCCTGGGGTCAGGAAGCTACTGTTTAGTTCTTTGAGACTAAAAGCTAGTTCCAGTACAATACGTGCTGGATACCCAGCATGGTATAGTGGACAGAAGGATGGACTAGCACTCTGGACAACAGGGTTTGAATCCTTGCTTAGCCATGGAAACACACTAGGTAATTGGTAAAATTACTCCTTCAATATCCTACTACCTTGGAAGTCCTATTAGGGTTGATATAAGCTGGTTCTGACTAGAAAGCACAAAACAGCAAGCCAGAGATGGGCAATCTCAAAAGGTCTGGAGGCCTTGCACCTATCCGTTCCATCCATCCACTCCCAAAATGTACCCATTTTTTTTAAAAAAAGTTACTAAGAAACTTCCTTATGCTTTCAAGTGACAACTTTTTCAATAGGTGTAGTTGCAAGAGCCCCCCACCCACTGAATATTGCAAAATTTCACACTGTAACTACTACAACGCTTTTGAAATACACCTTAACTGCACCCTCATTTTCAGGTTGCACGTGGCATCTGGTTACTTCCAAGCTTTGTACTGCAAGATAAGCCGGCTTTACTTTGCGAAACTGGAAATTTATCAGGAACAGAAACTGCAGTGCATCTTTCTTTCTTTCTGTAATGTGCAGATCACTTTTGATCACCATTTATGCCCTGGGAAACTCCAAATTATTAATGGATTTTGGTTTTGCTGTCCATTTCTGCAATTGCCCTTTAAACCACTTTTGCTTAAGAGGAAGTATCTGGAAATGTGTCCTTGTTAGTTTGCTTTCCAAGGGAAGCCCTGTTTTGCTACTGAAAATTGCTAAAGTGCATGTCTAAAAGTGGTGGCATATATTATGTTAGAAGATATGGTGGCAAATTGAACCCTTGGGCTGAGGGTATGGGGTCCTGTAATCATGTTGCCTGAGTAAATACCAGATTCCAGATTCTTTCAGGGCTTAATTTTTTCTTTGTTTTTTTTTAAGCTAAGGAGCTGTCTCAAGGATAATCTGTTTTGGATCAGAGGAATTTTTATAAACAAGTATCCTTTTTTCCTTTCATTACAGAATGTAGAAGTGATCAAGAGGGAGGTAAAAGACGCTGTCTTTGTTTTCAGGTTATAATTTTTTTATTTGCTAATAATCATCTTTATTAAATTTTTCAAACATCAAACTACACCCGAAACAAAGAAAAATATTTTAAGAACCGCTAAAAAGACAAATACAAAAGAGCAACATAAACAAGTTGATAAAATTGAAATCTAATTATCAAGAGACGGTTCAATGTTTAACACATTTTTCCAGTTTATTTTACAATTATAACTATAAAAAGGAATTCATTCTTGGCTTGAAGATTGGCATCCTCATACTTTATATTACAGTTTGCCCTTAATTCTTTTTCCGTAGTCTGAGGAAGGACTTTCATGATTGGTGAGCACCTTTTTAATGCAAATACAAATCGGAATCGTGCCACATTTCATAGAAATTAGAGATGGACACGAAACCCAATGACTCACCTCACTTTGCATCTCTCACCCCTTGGACTGGCTGGGGTGAGTGCTGTGGGGGTTATTCTTCTCCAGTGGTGCTCCCTGTGGGCAGGAGCTTGGCTATCCTGTCCCCATCTGCTCTGGCAACCAATCACTCATCAGCTGTGTGGGGAGGAACCCCATCCTGCTTCCTCACAGGAATGCTCAGCTGCCAGAGGAGGTGGGGATAGGACACCTGAGCTCCTGTCCAGAGCGGGTGCCACCAAAGAAGGACACCTGCAACACATGAACATAAGAACATAAGAAGAGCCAAGCTGGATCAGGCCCAAGGCCCATCTAGTCCAGCTTCCTATATCTCATGCATCTGGGAGCACATGAGACTAGATAGCTGTCTCCTGATATCACTCCTCTGCATCTGGCTCTTGAAGTACCCTGGTTTTAAACCTGGAGATTACACATTGCCATCATGGTTTGTAACCTGTGATGGACTTTTCCTCCAGGAATCTGCCCAATCCCCTTCCAGATGCCATAAACACACCCTGTAGCAGCGAGTTCCACAGACTAACAACATGCTGGTTAAAAAAATCTTTTGTCTGTTCTCACTCTCCCAACCCTCAAGTTGAGTGGATATCCCCTAGTTCTGGTATTTTATGAGAGGGAGAAGAGCATCCCTCTATCCACTTTACTCATAACCCTAAGCTTAACCCTTTGTACCAGGTGGGCAAGTCACTGTGCGGTCCTCACATCTAGAGATGGGCACGGAACGAACATTTTTTCATTTCTGTTACCGTTTGTCGTTTCCGTTACGTAACAAAACAACAAACAAAAACTGTGATGAAAATGAAACAAAACAAAAAATTTTTTAATTGTCTGATAATACCTACCTGGGGGGGTTGGGGTCCTTAAAACGTTTGTTTTTGTCTTCTCCCATCGCGATGTATTTTTCTTTTCCCTTTAAAATGGATGTCGCCACCAGCCACAAAATGGAGGCAAGTCATGTGATGGGATCATGTTCAACCAATAGCATGCCCAGGTTGCAGACTGGGTGGGCAGGTCTGACAGCCACAGAGGGCATAAAAAGCTCTGGCAGCCCCCGTCCTCCTTGCAGTCTCTGGTGGGAGTTAGAGTGGGATTGCTGTCTCTGCTGCGACTCTAGCTTCAGTCCTGCAACCTCCCTGTGTGTGTGCGTGCTGCGTACCGTACCTCTCGGTGAGTACCCTCCCTTGCCCCACAGTGCAGTCACTCTGCGTCTGCCTTGCTGCACCCTGGGCAATGCCCGCTGCTGCCTTTGCAGCCTCCCTGCATATACTGTGTCTCTGCCAGCATCCTTTTTTTTTTTAGTGTTTTCCCTCTGGTCTGGGGCGTTGGGGGATGCCTGTGCACGGAAATGCTTTAAAAATTGTGCAAAAAGCGGGTAGAAACGACAAACGAAAAACGAAAAACGGTAACAAAATTTTTCAAAAAATTCGCGACAAACGGAAACGAAATGAAACAGACCTCTCAAGGACAAACGAAAAACCAAAACACCATTTTTTTGTTTCATGCCCATCTCTACTCACATCTGTCACAGGCCGCCCGCTCTATGTTGAGGAGGCAGTTTTCCTTCTGATCCACGAAAGTCTATGTACATTGCATCGGGTGGCATTGTTTGTGGATCTTCCTACCATCACTTCCTATATTGGTTGCACTTGGTGGTGTTTTATTCTAAGGAATATGAGAAGATATTGTTATTTCTTCCATGTTCTGTAACAAATTTAAGGTCAGTTTGAAGGTACACACCATATCCATTTTGAGGAATAGCAAGGTTGCAAAGATGCATGGCAGGGGGTTGGACTAGATGGCCCTTGAGGTCTCTTCCAACTCTATGATTCTATGATTCTATGTGACCAAGATCAACTAGGGGTAGGGATGACTCTGCCTTAATCCCAATAACAAAGAACTTCACCATGTTTCCTAGTGTTCCGCAGTGATCATGTAATTACATGGTCTCCTGCCACCAAGCATGCTGGGGCTAGTGGTTCACTGAGTTCACATGGATGCTACCCAGGATTCTGGATCTTTGCCCAATAGTGAGACATGGAGTACGTCAGCTATAAGCAAAGAAGCTTTGGCCTTACTGTATCCAACAGCAGGTGTATTGAAGTGTTCCTGCTCCCTCTGAGCTAGAGTCAAAGTAATGCTAGAAGCACAAAGGTAACAGTAGGAAACCGACCAAGTGTATGAGCAGTAGGGTACAAGAAGCAGAGGAAGAAGAGAAAAGCACAGCATGGTTAAAGCTGGGTTCCTCTGGTTGCACCATTAAAAGATAAAGGCAACTCAAACTTTGGGAGGAGAGGGAGAAGATGATGTTGACGAGTTAACTCGGACCGGATGGCTAGAGGGAGCAGCAATGCAGAAAGTGGGGGCAGATGGCCTCAAGGTCTGGATTGTTATGCCACATTGCCACTGAAGAAGCAGGTATGCAGGTAGTGTGTGCTTGTTGATCCAACACTGGGCTCATATACACAGCAGTATGTCTCTGGTCATTCTGGGGTTGTTTGGTTGTAGTCTCCCCCCCTACATATTTGAATATATCATCCAAGTGTTTGCACCCACTTGTAGGGATGTTATTTGAGGTTAAATGTCCTGGGCTGGATTGGATTGTGTCAGTCATGCCTCAAAGGTGTTTGTTTGTTTGTTTGTGCCCTGATTTAACTCTATGGACACTGCTTTAAACCTTGGATTGTGTGCTATGTGTTATGGGAGCAAGAAAACTTGGGGGGGGGTCATAGTGGATGGAGGAATTTTAATGAATGTGTTATATGTGGAGTTGCCCTTGGAGATGATTTGAAAGCTTCAGTGTGAGCAGTGTTTTGCTGGAATGACGTTCCATTACCTAGACAGAGCCATGGCAAAGAGGTTACAATGTCTCCTCATTTACTACTGTTTCCCATTCAAGGTGCTTGTTTATAGCCCTTTAAAACTCAAAATTGATGAGGGTCGGCAATATACATCTACTTCCCTGTGTACTAAGATCTGCAGAGGAGCCTTGACAGGTTTGGCCAGTGGACACCTTGCCAGCCACCACTGCCGCTGCTTGCCAGTCAACAGTGGCTGCAAGGAAGGAATAAAGAGTTTTTTTTCTTTTTCTTCTGTCCTTCCCACAGCTGAGCAGCAAGGAGAAAGGGGGAAAACTCTCTCCCCTCCTTGCCATTGTGGGGGGTGGGGGGTGGCAGGGGTTAAAGGTTTTACCCTGGCAGCCCACCACCCCTTCCTCCACCATTATCCGTGGGGGATCCCAGAACTGATCCCCTGCGGATACGGCGGTCATACTATATTTCAAATGAATTCTGTATTGAATTACCAGTAATTCCTTAACAACAGTCCTGATTGTAGTGTTTATCCCTTTGTGATGAATAATTCATGAGATGTGTCTATGTTGATTGGTTGGCTGTTAACCAATGGGAAAGTTTCAGGGAGGAGCCTGAATTGGTCAGATAGGCACTTAAACACTTACTGAAAAAGAGATAGGGGCTTACACTGACTGAGGTACTGATAAAGTCCGAGAGTGAGTCAGATAGGGTCAGACTGAGAGACAATTAAGGACTAGAGAGAGAAAAGATAAGATTTTTAGCACTTCTGAGGAAAACTAAGTATTGAGTGTCTGTAAACTTAAAAACTGGGTATGCATGTGATCAGCATTGTCTATAACATAAATTTAGTGTGTTTCCTGGGGCATATGTGGGGGAGCAGAAGGGTGTATTTGCCCTCAGGCACAAGATCTTCTTAGGGTGCCAGATTGACAGATACTCTCCGTCTGTTTGGGCAGGCAACGGTGGCCCTTCCCCTCCCGCAGGAGGAGTGAAGAGGAACAAGCTGCTGCCACCCCACTGCCTGGCTGAGCACAGGAGAATTCCCCTTGGCTGCAGGGGAATAAAAAAAATCTCTAAAAAGGCAAGGCTGCAAGGCCCTGGGTGGTGGAGAAAGGAGGGCAACTGCAGCCCTTTGCCTCCTGCCCACTTCCTCCCCCTTTCCCATCCCTGCCCCGCCCCACCCTGCCCGGATGCTAGGAGACCAGCTCACATGGATGAGCAATGCCGCTGTGGGAGTCCCCTGGCAGCCATACCACACAGTGGTTTTCTGGGGAAGGGGAAAGAGGAAGCCAGGGGGACATCTGGGAGGAGCCTTCCCCGGGCCAAGGAAAGCAGGTCACCCAGGCTGAGTCTATGCAATCAGGGCGAGCAGTGAAGCAGGCTGGCAGGCTGGCGGGCAGAGAGCGCAGTGGCCAGGGCGCCCTCCTCCTCCTCCTCTTCCTTGCCTTGCTCCCAGCCCATCACTACTGGATTTTTCTTATGTTGCAAACACTATGATGAGGCAGTCCAAAGTGTCACAAGAGATAGTGCTGGGAGATGAAATCTTAGCAATAAACTCCTCAAACTCCCCATTTGCACCCCTGATTGTCTCCCTAAGTCATTTTCTCCCATTCTTTCCTAAGCCTGATCTCCTTCCAAGTTCCCAGGAGACTGTCTCCAATGAAGGAGCGGGGGGGGGGGCACTGGGGAGCAGCAGCATCCTGTGCCTGGAAAGTGACAGGCTAAATGAGTGTTGCAGAAGTGAGTTCTGGGTTTGCATCAAGGGGCAGCAGAGGGCAAGGCCAAGGATAGCACACAGGTGCAGAACCAAGCCTTCTGAAGAAATCCAAATAAGCCACGGAGGTTCAGCGACACCCAGAGAGTTATTCAGGCCTCCTTTAATCGGCAGAGTAAAGAGAAGTTACAAGTAATCACTGGGATTGAATTTTTTCTGTTTTCACTGCATTGTTACAGACATCCAAGGTCACCCTGTGTAAACAGTCCTCTGAGCTGATTTTTTTCTTGCAGTTCATTCCTTTTCACTCTCTCTTTCTCCTGCACACATATACTATTTTTTTATAGTCATCATTCTGTCCATTACAGAGGTGTGTCCCCCCCCCCGACACTCCATTAAATCAAGACAGTAGACACCCTACTTAAAAAATAGTAATCAAGGGGCTACTGTGATCAATCTCATTGAAGGGCTTATGGATTCCCTATAAGCTATATGGTCAAGAGGCAGCCTGGACAACATGCTCCAGGATTCAGCTGCTAGAGTGGCAACTAGAGGTGGGCACGACTAGGGAAAATGACGTTTTCGAGTTGTCGTGTGTCGGAGGCAGCCCGTGTCGGCTCGTTTCCGTTTTTCGTGAAACTTCGCAAAAACTAGTCGTTTCGTTTTTGTTTTTTCGTCTGTCGTTATACTGGTTTAGGGGGGTAGCGGGCTCCTGGAGGCACCTCTGTGGGGTGGGTGCCTCCTCTGGCCCGCTATGAAGGGAAGCGGGCTCCTGGAGGCACCTCTTTTTTTGGGGGGGGGGTGCCTCCTCTCCTCACCTGCTAGAAAGGAAGGGAAAGCAGGCTCCTGGAGATCCCCCATGGAATGGGGGCCTCCTCTCCTCACCTGCTGCAAAAGGGCATGCATAGCCATATGGATATATGCATACCAAGTTGCAGACACAGCAGACTGGCAGAGGCACCCCTCTTTTTGGGGTGCCTTCCCTGCATCAGTCAGGCCTCAACGGGCACGGTTTGCATGGCACACAAATGCTGCCGAGCCGAGCCTGCAGGAGTCAGCCAGAGCCACAAGTGACGGACTGGCGAACTCTCTGCACTGTGGCTCACTAAGAAGGGAAACATACTTGCGTGTAGTGCAATGCAAGTACAGATCTGGCTTAGGGGACAGGGTTAGCGCAAGGGCTAGGGTTAGGCTAGTTACTGGTGAGGTTAGGGTGGGGTAGTGGGGTGCACCTCTGGGTGCCTCTCTGACCCACTAAGAGGATAGTGTACTGTGGCGTATGGGTAAGGGACTAAGGGTTAGGGTTAGGGTTAGGGCTAGGGCAGGGTTTAGTGGGCTTTTTGGCACATCCCAGAAGTCTCAGTGGCCAAGTGGCCATGCGATTGGTGGAATGGCTCCAAAAATTTGCATGGTCCACTCCCATGGCCAGCCCATCATTGCGCAGGTGTAAAAAAATAAAATAAAATAAAATAAAATAAAATCAATGGAGAGAGGACAGAGGAGACATTTTGTTGCAAAAAAAAACCCCCACTGCTACTGTACAAATTCTGGCAGTTTTAAAATAGCAATTTTCGCATGTTTCTGTGTGGTGCTTGTGTGTTTTTGGACCACGATTTCAAAAAAAAATATTGCAGTCGCCGCCCCATTTTCGATCCCCCGCCCGCACCGCATGGCATGGCGAGTCCGGCTTGTTGCTTGTGAGTCCCCACCAGAGCAGCCCAGGAGAGGAGAGGGGGGGAGGCCAGGGACCCCCCCCCCCGAAACCACCCCTCTGGTAGGTGCACTCTCAGGCAGGCATATTTTCGCCTGCTTTTTGGGCCGGGAATCGGGTTTTTTTTAACTTTAAAAAACTTTTTTTTCTGTGCCGCTTGAATGGCGGCGAGCCGGCGAGGCGGCAACTTTGGCGGGATGACGAGGATGCCCGCCCCCAGCGCAGCCCATGAGGGACAGGAGGAGAGGGGGGAGGCCGGGGAGCCCCCCCCCCCCC
>JAHTLZ010000998.1:0-19966 GCA_023846285.1 Phrynocephalus versicolor
AGCCACACATTATGCCCTTTGGTTTGGAAAAGGGGCAGCATTGGGAGTTTACCAGCAAGAAGACATTCTGGTGGTACCCTGCAGAAAATTGGTTATCACCCTGGTTTTACCTTTGCCTCAGGAGGAACTTGGAATAGTTACAATTATCGATGCCCGATGCAGCAGAGTGGTCAGTTTCATGCACTGCACTCTGCACGTGCACAGAGGAATATGGCGTTGGAATAATATAAGAACTCAAACAGCAAGTCAAATAAATCCGGCAGTATCTTTTACAGCCAGTGGTACCTGAGAATGGAAGTAGTCTATGCTAAGTATACTACCAGATTTGAAACAGAAGTGAAAACCATTATTTTTTCAATTAGAAAACGCCGGAATGACAAACGACTCTACTACTTCCATCATCATGGGAGAGAAACCCATTGGTACATACAACATTAATTCCTCCCGTGGTACAGGTTAAAACAGGGCGCTTATCAAGTATTCTGCATGCTGCCAACGCATTGTCTTCTTGCTGGTAAACTCCCACTGCTGCAACTTTACTCCCCCAACTGGTTTGATGTGTGGCTGAAGAAATGGGAGTTTCTATGCTCCCGCTATTAGTAAGCATTTGCCTTGTCGCCGTTCCTCTGCTGTCGAATCTTCCCTAATGGCTGATTAAAATAAACTTAACAGCCCTACCATGCTTCCCCTCTCCCCCTAATGCCTGGAGACTGGCTCCTCAAACTACGGTATTGAGATGTGCATTAAGTTCGAGTACCCCCTGTAGACCCACACTGAACTCCTGCAAAATGAGAACCGCAACCTACTCCTGTTTTCAAGTGTTGCCTGTTAGGGTTTTAATAAACAGGTTCTGTCGTATGACAGTTTGGGGTGTAAGAGGTAACTGGGTACATAAGAACAGCCCTTGTGGATAAGGCCATAGGCGTATGTAATCCAGGGTACCACATCTCACGGTGGCCCCACTTTTGAGTGCATGAGTGAAGTAACCTGTCTCCTGATACTGCTACCCTGCTTCCTGCCCTTTCATTACCCGGTTTTTAATCCTGGTAACTACACATATCCATCATGCTTTGTTACCTGTGATGGAGTTTTCAAACAAGAAAATGCCCAATCCCCTTTTGTAGGCGTCAAGGCCAGATGTCATCACCACATCCTGTGGCAGTGAGTTCCGTAGGTTCATACCTCGTAGGGGGTGGTAGTCAAAGAACTCATTTGTCAATTCTAACTCTCACAGCCCTCATTTTTAAGACATGTACCCTAGTTGTGGTACCTTGGGAAGGAAACATAGGCAATGAGAAATCCATCCAAGGAGGGTAACTTTCAGATGTTTCCCCACACTCTTTAAAAGCCACATATATCACAGTCACCCTGTACAGCACCCAGTTGGCTGCTTGTGCTTCATTATACTTGCAAAATACAGACCTTTATTTATTTATTTATTTTCAAACTTATATACCGCACCTATTTCCCCAAAGGGGACTCAGGGCGGTTTACACAATACCATAGAAAATACAGAGATAAAACAAAGCAAGCCAGTGTAAGAAAGGCAGCGGATGGAGGAAGAAAAAAAAAAAGATTATCCCTGGAAGTTACCAAAGGTGTCCTTAAATAGCCATGTTTTTAAGGCTCTCTTGAAGGATGCCAGCGATGGTGCTTGCCACAACTCGACCGCCAAGGCATTCCAAATAGATGGGCCAACCACCAAGAAAGCCCGGTTACGAGTGGTTATCTTACAGGCTTCCCTCAGCGTAGCAATCCGGAGCGAGAGGGCCTGGGAAGAACGGGTGGGTCGGGCTAGATCTGAGCATCGGGAGATACGCTCTGCCAGATAGACAGGGGCCAAGTTTATCCAAAAGAGTGAGGACTTTTAAAGTACTAATCTTTCCGTCATTCCTGTTTTACTGAGGATCTCCATGTACAGCCACAGGTAAGAATTAATAATTGTATCCAGCAGTAGTCAACTAACCAACAGGTAGAAAACAATTACTGCCTGTAAAACACTTACCTGTGCCAGAGACATCTGACCCTGCTGAAAGCAGGAAATCATTCGACTCAACGAGATTGAGTGTGACTAGCACATCTCCAGCCCCTTCCATTGTCTCTGTGCCTGGGAAAGGAAATTTAAATTGAAACCATTCACCGAATGGGAGTTTTTTTTCAGTCTTTATGAAGTGTAGCACGGTTGGGTTAGGAACAGGAAGGATGCATAGGGGGGAAACCTCCCCCCCCTCTGCTTCCAAATGAAACTAACAGTTCCGGGAAAAAACGGGAAAACCGGGTGGTTGGCTGATAGGATGCCTGGGGTGATGGTTGAAATCATTTCAAATATCTCATAGTTCCGTTTAAGAGATGAAAGTGCATACTTTATTTCTGCTTCACCCCATATTTTGATTAGCGCTGAGGTTTCAGTGTCCCCCCATATAGCCCCCCTCTTCCCTTTTACCAATTTTGTACTGCCCTGGCTTTCATCAAGGCTGTCGTCGTTGTCCATCTCGATAACCTTTGTCGAAGAAATGATTTGTGCCTTTCAACAACAAATTT
Source organism: Phrynocephalus versicolor (assembly GCA_023846285.1). Taxonomy (NCBI): domain Eukaryota; kingdom Metazoa; phylum Chordata; class Lepidosauria; order Squamata; family Agamidae; genus Phrynocephalus; species Phrynocephalus versicolor. Next base: position 2,542 of record JAHTLZ010000998.1, read on the forward strand.
CTGTGGGGTCGTTTGCTACCGGCTCCTTCCGAGGGAGGGAGAGAAATGGCTCACTTCCTGCCCTTCCAAACTTGCCAGGAAGGAATTAGCATTTCAAAAGCCAAGGTAGATGTCCTGAGTGGCAGAGCCATTGATTTGGGGGGAGACCAGTATTTCAAAACATGTGGATGGTAAACAGTGGTATTGCCATAAAACTTTATTGATGGCACACCGACAGAAGAGTTAAGGAGGGGGTGGGGGGAGCAAATGGTATTATGTACTATGCTGTGTCTATGCTTTGTTCTATGCAGCCACACTTAATCGTCCCATGTTTAAAAATATCTACGTAACACCAATCTATTAATTAGACCTGCAGAGGAGTGAATTTGTTTGCAAAAATTTATTATTTAATCTGAAGATGTACACAAAGATGTGGAAGCCTGCGGCGGATGTTGAAACAGTTTGTACATTATTGTGTAGTTGCAAACAAGATTTCAGAAGTCTATGAGCACGGCCCGGGGTAATATGATACCAGGAACTCGATGTGTGGCTCCTTGTGAATGCTCATTAACTTAACATGTGTAAAAACGTAATCTGCTATAGCAGACCTAATTGCTTCAGCCTCCATTCTTTCCCTAGTTCCCCTTGTGGGCTCCAGGTCAGGCACATCTATTTCTGCTATTGGATGTGTATTTTGAAACTCTGTATCCTCATCCAGTATAAATTATTTATTTTTCTCACAAATGTTATGGAGAATAACAGCTGAAGCTATTATAGAGCTTACATTCTGTATATGAGCCTCCATGCGCACAGATAGTCTGGGGAACCTGGCCTTTAGTCGGCCGAACACGCGCTCCACAATGTTCCTGGTACGGTTGAAAACCTTGTTGTAGTGCCTCTCCCTATCATTCCTAGGGACAGCATAGGGTTTCATAAGACAATTACACAGAGGATATGCACCGTCTCCCAAAATCAGTGGTGGTATGGAGACCCCCCCCCCCATATTGGACATGGGATTCCCTGGAATAAGTGTGCCTTCCTCCATTTTTCTAAACAACAATGAGGATCGGAACACATGTGCATAATGGTTTATGCCAGAATGACCAGCAAGCATGGAGAAGAAGATTCCGTCGCCATCGCATGCAGCCTGGAGCAGGATCGAGTGAAATGATTTCCTGTAATAATAAGCCTGCACCTCCTTTTTCGGCGGGGTAATCGGGACATGCAATCCGTCCACTGCTCCAATACAATGCGGGAACCCATGCTTTCTCGTCGAGGAAAGCATCTGTAAAACAATAGAGAAATTATTGGGTAGAGTGTTGAGAAGATACTCACCATGGTGGTTGGGTCAGAAGTGCTCTATGAATACAGGTAACGAACCTTATTGAAGTCAACCACTCGAACCTCCTCCTTCAGAAGTGTATGTTCGATCGCCAGACACACTTCAACAATGACACTTGCAATTGTAGAGGTGCCCTTCTGGAAAACTAGTGAAATGGTGCGGTAGCAGGAACAACTTGCAAGGAAGTAAACCCCAATGGCCACTTGTTCTTCTACTGGAATTGTCGACCGCATGACCATGTCCCTCCGCATAAGATATGGTCTAAGCACATCAGCGATTTCAAACAGCGTCTGACGAGTCATTCGAAAGTTCTCAATCCACTGTCTATCATCCCAGTACTGCAGTACTGTATCATGAAACCATGCCGACTGCCCGGAGTAGCACCAACATATTTTTTGTCTAAGTGATGTGAGCCTCCACTCAGCAACAGCCCAAAACACAGTTTGGACAAGTGTGTTTGTGGAGTCTAGGAACTCACTACTGTCGTCATCCGTATCTTCCTCCCCCCGGCGTCGCTGCAGAACTGAAATGCAGTTAAGAATGATGTTAACGTTTTCAAAAACAGAAGCCAAAAGAGACTGCTTGCGTAGCACCAATTTCCTACGGCATCGGTTCCGCGAGGAAGGCATGGCAGCAACTGTAGACAGTGCCAGAAATGATTCTCACCTTGGGCTACAGTCCAGATAAAACTTTCTGGTAACTTTGGAGGACCAACACGACGGACGTCGATCGATGGCACCTGAAGCCACCTAGTGCCAGGAGGAGGAACTGGCATTACAGGGAGCGACATCTATGGAGTTTGCCATGGAATGCTTGGACGAAAAATGAGACAGATAAGTAATTAATGCGGAATGTACAAATGACAGGAGACCGTCGATTAATCAACAGACCGAAAAATGAAAGACAGGTACCGCTTACTGAACCAGCGGCAAGCAAAGGAAAATTTCATTTGGAAGCGCATCAAAGACGTGAGGTTGGAATGCCTTTGGCTTCACCCAGTATGCACGTGAGTACACAAGAAAGAGGGGCGGCCCCGCTTTCAGATCATGTGACCGAATCCGAATTCAGATCGGAGCCAATCTCACCTCAGCACTAGGAGGTACGTGAAGTAACCGCCTTTCTCTGCTCTTTCCCCTCAGGATGGAAAGTTAGGCTTGAAAATCAATTTGTGGATGTCAAGCACCTTGACATTAAACAAATGGGGGAGATTCTTGGTGAAAATGTTGGAGAGTAAAGGAGTTTTGATTTGTTGAGCCAGCATCAATCTATTTATTCATTAATTAAATTGGAGTAGGATTTACAATGAATAGTAAATAGATAGTCAGCATGGATACACACATGCCATGACACATTTGTTATTGTCACCTTCAAAAGCCCCCCCCCATTTGTTGATTTAAAGTTCAGCCAATCATTTGCAAGAATGACTACACATCCTATAATGCAGTTATTGGCTGAGAATGATGTCTATTGGAAACTGAGGGAGGTTGGGTGGTCTAAAGAATGGTAGCTCACTCTAAGAATTGTTCAGTCACATTTAGTCACTATTCTGCATCAGGTTCAACTACTGTCCCCTGTATCCTTTACTCCACAATAATTCCCTAGATACAGTATCTATCCCACACACAAATACCTGTTTGTAACTGGAAAATTAAGTCTTTGAAGATTCTCAGTCATCCAGGTGAGTTCATCTGAAAGTTGAGTCATGGCAACTGGACTTCTTTTTCTGGAGAGAGAGAGAAACATTTTGCTCCTCATCCAAACAGCGTCATCAGTCTGAATAAAGCTAGTTGCGAGTCCTCCATCTTATAGTCCGCTTTGACCTCTTGTCACCCTGGTCTGAAATAGGCTCATAAGATGAACAATAGCCTGAATAGACCTGTTAGGTAGACAACAGTCAATAGCCTTAAGGTGAACAATGGCTTAAGGTGCTAAAAGCCAAAAGGTACGGATCGTTAAAAATTAAAAAATATATATCCTGTTTGAGTAGAACAGAAAATCCTCCACCTTTCCCTCTCCCACTACCATCTTGTATGTTCCATACATACTGGCCTTTGGGGGTGATAATTATAGGATAAATTATGTCTTCATCACTTTAAGGAAGGCCAGTTCATGAAGTCAATGGATCCTTTCCAGTTACCATCCCACAATTTTGGGGAAAGATGTAAATTTGAAGGCAGCAGGAAAATAGGAAGGCCTATGAGGTCATTTTGCTCCATGAAAGAAGCCACAGGAGTGCTTAGCAGAGCTGTTGAGAGCAAGACATTTGGGGGGTGGGGGGGCCACTCAGTCCTAAAGTCACCATAGGTTGGAGGTAGTTTGATGGCATCTTACAACAGCTTTTTAAGGCTATAAGTTCCTCCATTTTAGAATATAGCTAAACATTCTCCTTGGCCCTTTTGGTTCTGAAAATAGTGATTAGAAGATCCTGTGCTGAGTGATGATTTAGATCTATTGCCTGCAACTTGTTGACTCTTGGTATCACTTAACCATTGGTACCTGAAGCTTCTTCAAACATGTAAGAGAGTTTGAATTGTGATAGAAATGAAGATTAGCACCAGTGACAAAAGTTACATTTTTTTCAGGTTTTGAAATCATATTTTATGCAAATGGAACATAGAAGTAATTAGACAAAGAAAGCTTGTAAAATTAAGCAAGCTGATATTGCCTGAATCATTTTCTACCTGGGAAAAGTTTCCATGTAATAATTAAATTAGATAAAAACATTAAACTGCTGCCATTTTTGTTGAGCAAAAGGATAATAAAGTTAATGAATTATGTTGAAGCTCACTCTTTCCCTTTCCAGGTAATTAGAGCTGACTGTGTTGCTATAAAGGTTGTTTAATTTTAATAATAATTTGTTTTATTTAACATCTAACTAGCTAATCATCTGGAAAGAGGGAGACAGAGCTTGGGTAAGTTTGTATTTAACTCCTAGCTAACATTACTTGGTCCCAGCCTATATGAAGAGCCGTATCTGCCAACTAATTGTCTCTGAGACCAAATATTGTCTCTCCATCCTGCCTTTCTCAGGTCCTGCCCCACCCTAGTGAGGAATCAGAAGGGGGCTTTTTCATATTGAAATCATCATCATGTTGTCATTGCCATCATCTTCATCAAAGTGAAAATTTCCACCAATAAAAATGGTCAAATATCAAAGTAGGCTGACGCCAAACTGTGAAATTTCAACCCAAGAGAAGACAGGCTGATACATTCCCTATTGCCCTTCCACTATTAGAGAAAGGCCTTTTTAGTAATGCAGGTTTTTGAATACTGACTGTCTGCTAAGGGGCAATTAGTGGAGGTTGCTATAATTTTTTAATGTTTTTCTAATGCATTTTTAATTTTTTTAAAAGATTACTCAGTGGCTGCTTTAATGGAGCAATAGCTTTCATAATAATAATAACTGAGTGCATCAATTCTGACTCATAATGACCCTTTAAGGGGCCCTTTTCTAAGTGGAGAGTACCAAAAACACTTTCTGGGAGTTTATTTGTTTGCGTATTTGCTGTTTATTTTGGTTGTGTGTTTTGCATTTGCTCATTTGAACTATATTTGTAGATTCCAATATTTGTGACATTGTGTGCAATGGCAATTGCTTCAGGGTGTAGAGTATTGGGTTGTCCTGCTAGATCCTGTCCACGTACATCTTTTCACGCCAACCTTCATCGCCCTTCCTTTTTAAAAAAAAATCTTCTTCAATCCAACTCTGCCGAGGAGTTGATCCTGCTCCTTCTTCCCCACCCATCCACCCATACATGCCACAATGGGATTATCCCACTTTCCAAAACCCTTCCATTTTTGACTACTGTCTATTGTTCTTCACAGTTTAAAGCAGCTTCAGCCTTTCATTATGTGAACAACAGTGAAAATACTGGTGCTGTGGGTTAAAACAAAGGGGAAACAAATGTTCAATACGAACAAGACTTGATATAAGCATATTTGGGTGAGAATGGGGAGCCACCCGGAGAAAGATCGACTGCTATAGAGTGGGAGTAACTTGCTGTGTAGAGGTTCCCCATGGAAAAAGGAATGGTGATTTTCCAATTTCCTAATTAAGTAATGAGCCTAAAAAAACTGATATGGCTTGGAGTAGCAAACGATCCACTTCCAGCATGATGAGTCTATGGCAGGAAAAGCCTGCTCCAGTTGTCCTCTTCCTACGGTAGGCATCATATATGTTTGAATACATGAATGCAGCTTGATGCAAGTCCTATTCATATCTTTGACATTACATTTAAATAAACACAGAGGGGAAGTCATCTCTCACAGGAACATATAGTTTCCTTCCATTGGTGTTTTGCTTACATAAATAGAAATATTGGCAATAACAAGGAGAGTCCTTTCTATGCAGCTCCAGATGGTCAGGAACCCCAATTCTGGCTGGCATGGATACCTTGCACGCATAGAAGAGGATTTCACCATTATAAACATCCCTGTTCAAGTTAACAGAATAATGACAGAGATCCCAATACTACCACACTGCCTTCCTCCTTTTTTATTTTATTTAAATCTAATAGTGTTGAATGCCTAACCCAGGACTTTTGTTCTTTATCCTTTTCAGCGCCAGCCCTACTATTGGGGAAAGTGAGGCTGCATCTTAAACATAGATTTTTTTTGGGGGGAAGGGGACTCTAGAGGCAACAAACTGTCAATTATTATTATTGCCTCTTTGTAGAGGTTGCCGAGCTTGGGGAGAAATGCTTATAAGGTTTTTGTTTATACTTGACAAATTAGCTCATCTAGGTATTGCTTACTATGCACTTTAACTTGGGCAAAGTTAGGGCATCATTTTTATTGGAAGAGTATGGAAATTACTGGCTTAAAACCACCAGCTACACAGCAGAGAAAAATCCAGACATGGACCTACAGAGCCCATTATTATAATTACAACTCTTCCTCAGGTACAACACCCGTTATTGCATAATTAGTTTTTGTTAGATTCACCTTACCTGGTGTACAGTCCCAATAAGAGATGGGCAAGAACTGGAAAAACAGTAGTTCATGATGGTCTGTGGTTCGTGGCTAATAACTAACCACTATGAACCTTTGGTGGAAAAAACTGTTACATGTATTTGTTTTTCTGGTTCATGTTACTGGGAGAGATGGGGAGGAGTTGCTAGCTCATGCCACCACTGCTGTAGGCACATACTCAGATGTCTTTAGCTGGCTCCTGACAGGGGAGCTGGGCCCTTGCCTCTGCAAATGCACCTATCAGCTGGGCAGAGACAGTGGCCAGCTCTGGGAAGCCAGGCTACTGCTTCTCAGGATGGACCCGCCACCCAGCTGAGAAGCAGACACATGTCCAACAGCAGCATCTGGCTCCTAGTAAAGAGGTCAGGCCACCGTCTCTGAAAGGAAACTGGCTGAGGCAGCAAGAGCAGGTAGGCAGAAGTGAGAGAGGCAGTGGGAACGGGGCAGGTGGACATAATCTTTTGCCAAAGCCAACAACGTGTCAAAGGGCAAACAGTGTCCTGTTTTATTTTGCTTTGGCAAAACGTTGTCCCCAAATTGGATCAGGAAACAAATCACAAACCAGCCTGGTTCATGGGTGTGTGGGTGTGTGGGTGTGTGGGTGTGTTGTTTGAGGTTCATTTCATACTCATATCTAGTCTCAATATTCACAAGTATTTATATACAGAGTGCCTGAATAACAAAATAATTAATAGTTAAATAGTTTGATATCTTAACTGGTTAACTTCATTATGTTTGACTAACTGGCTGGTTACATAAATGCTTCACTCGGACTCTAACCTGTAGTTGTCAAATGAACTCACAGAATACCAACATTGCTGCTGACACCAGACCCTGACGAAGTACAAAAGCAATCTGAGGTAGAGAGAGAAAAATTGGCTGCTCTGCTGAGGCACTGACATTCAACCTCAAAGTCCCTCCCATCCAAACCTCGCAAGGGCATAAAATGCAGGTTGCTGAATTCCAACAATGTGCTGCTTACACTCCAGCAGAAAAATGCCCTGGGCTGGCCCAGTTGCTTTTCCACACCCAGGAAATACCTGAAGCAGTTTTTGATAAATGAGCGGGTTGCTCGGCAACCCCTTTAGGTCTTGCACTTCAAAATCATGTTAGATTCCTACAGCTTTTCCAAATTCCATTCACTTCTCCAGCTGAGTGATCTCTTTTCCCTTGGCCCCAGAATATTAAACTTCAGGTGGACTTCAATCTTTTGATCTGCCCTTCTGGCCTTTGTTCTCCCTTCTCTCCTAATATTATTTATTCATATTCTACCAGGAGTGTACAATGAGTTTTACAGCCATAAGCAAAAGAAAAAAAGCAGGGACCTGTCCCAGAGAACTTTCAGTCTCTGGTTTGAATCTGATATTGGGGGTGAGAGGAAAGGGAAGGAGGTAATGAAAGAGGCAAGACAAGAATGAGAGCAAATAAATGTACTTAGAGTTTGGTGTAGTTGAAATGAAGACTAGAAGAATAACGGAAAAGCTTTTTATAGCTCAAAGGAGTAGGGAATATGTGTACAGATGAGACAAAGAACAACAGTAATGTGAAGATTTTCTGTGAAGGGCAGAGACATGGTAATGGGCAACAAGTAGAATGGAAGATGTGACCTTTAGCTGATAATTAAGAAAGTTTTGGATAAGGTCTTCTAACAGCAGCATAGGGCCAAAGTTCATGGTACAGTCAACCCATCATGAGCATTAGAATCTCATTTGTATGATCCAGAAACGTAATTCAAGCAGATTGCTGCAAGTGAGAAATCATATTTGGCAAAAAAACAAAACAAAAAAAAAAACCTCTTGCTTACTTTCCAGTGGCTGATAAAAAAAAAACCAAAGCAAGTTAATGGCTTTGTTGCCAGATGGGCCGTCTAGGAGCCTCATGGCACAGTGGTTAATCTGATGTACTACTACTACTACTACTACTACTACTACTACTACTACTACTACTACTACTACTACTAATAATAATAATAATAATAATAATAATAATAATAATAATAATAATAATAATAATAATAATAATAATAATAATAATAATAATACCTTTATTGTCAATGCAGTCAAAATTGGGCTCACCCAGGGTTGAATCCCAGGTAGCCAGCTCAAAGTTCACGCAGCCTTCTATCCTTCTGAGGTCAATAAAAGTAGTAGCTTACTGGGGGGAAATGTGTAGCCTGCACAATCACTTGTAAACTGCCCAGAGAGTGGTTTAAGCCCTAAGGGACAGTATATAAGCAGCACACTGCTCTTTTAGAAGTCTAACAAATAAATTAATCAATTAATAATACTGTAGTTTGGAAATTATAGGGAATGGGGAAAAAAACCTCCTGCTGTGAAAACCACACACTGCCAGCGAACAAGAAAGTCATTATTCTAATATCAGGCCGCCTATAATGTATCATTCACCTCCAGATCATCAGAAACAGTTGTAACCAAAACAGGGCAACTGAGAAAAAAAAAGGGATAAATCACCATGCATTACATGATTTTTCCTTCCATTTTGTTGCACTGCTCTGCTCTCCTCATCTGGTCACCCAAGCCTGTGAATTATCCTTTCAAAATTAGGAGGGGAAACCCAAGGTCCAGAAAAGTTAACACTTCCATTTTTTTATGTCAGTGAAGATTCTCAGTCATCCAAGTGAGTTTATCTGGTAGTTGAGTCAAGACAACTGAACTTCTTTATTGAGGAATTGTAACGTTTCACAGCTCATCCAAAGAGCTTCGTCAGTCTGAGAAAAGCTAGTTGCGAGTCTTCCATTTTATAGCTCACTTTGGCCTCTTGTCATCCTGGTCTGAAATGGGATCATAAGATGAGCAATGGTCTGAATAGGCTTGTTAGGTAGACAATGGTCTCAATAGGCCTTTAGGTGAACAATGGTCTAAGTTGCTGAAGTATGAGTCGTTAGCTATGGCCTTGTCGGTGGTGGAGGCGTGAAGTAATATTTATTTTTTTGGGTATTGTTGAAACCACTGCCTGATAAGTAGCAGACAGACTTTGCCTAAACCCCCCACCTCTATTGAGAGAGGGGTTTTCAATGCTCACATGAATGTCTTCCCAATATGGGAGTGAGTGTTGGCTGGATGAGTGATTGTGGAAGAGTTTTGGTGTGGTATGTTATGTTGTTAGGGGTGGGTAGAGGAGTGAGTGGGGGTGAATGGAGAGCAATGAATATGTTTAGGGTGTGTTATGTGTGTGTGGATATGGATGGTCTAAAAGTAGTGAGAAGACAGAGGAGAGGAGCGGTTGGAGGAATAAGTGTGAGAATGTATGGAAGCATATTGGGTTGTGCTCCAGGTGCAAGAGGTATGCCCAGTAATGTGGCATACACTTATTCTCTTGGTCTTTTTGCCTGGACGTCTGTGTTGGGATGGAAGCATAGTGTTCACAGTAGAGTTGATTGGGAAAGTGGTTGGGGTTGGGTTTATCTCCAGGCAGGTATGGTACAAATGGAGGGAAACAGAGAAGTGAGATGGTTGGAAAAGATATAATGAAGAATGTGAATATTATTTGTACAACTCTTAATGTTAGAGGTTTGGGTAATCAGGTGAAGCGAGTGAGAATTGGGAAGTATATTCAAGAACTGAAGGCTGATGTTGTTTTTCTGCAAGAATCATATAATGGGGGTGGGGTAGGGAGGTAAATTTTCCTGGCTTTGGGAAAGGGAAAAAAAGTATGGCTCACGGAACGTCAAAAAGTAGAGGGGTGGGAATAGTAATTAACTCCAAGGTGGACTTTGCTAAGAATAAAGTGTTAAGAGATAAGAACAGAAGGTTTTGGTTTTTTTCAAGGTTGCTTGGAGGGAGATCCGGTAGCATTAGCATCAATTTACCTCCCAAACAAGCACCAGCTGGATTTTCTTTATAAGTGTTTACAGAAGCTTGAGAAATTCTCGCCTTATACAAGAGTTGTTGGGGGAGATTTTAATGTTAATCTGCAAGGGGGGAACAGTCCCAAAAAGAATAAGGTTGTGAAGTTTAAAAAACTATGTGGGAAATTTTGATTATTGGAACTATGGATAGAGTTGTTCCCTAAGGATTATTCATATTCATTCTATTCTAGCCCACATTGAACATTTTCAAGATTGGATGGTATTTTAATATCACAAGAGGCTAGGAATTGGGTGAAGGGGATGGATATTGGAATGATTAAAATCACTGACCATGCCCCCATATCTGCTTATCTTCAAAGAGGTCATATTAATAGGTCTTACTCTTGGAGGTTTAACCCTTGGTTGGTTGCAGATGAGCAGAGTAAGTTAAAAATTAAAACAGCAGTAGAAAGGTGTTTTGAGAAGAATCAAGACCCAGATATCCCATTAACAATAAAATGGGAAGCAATGAAGGCTGTGATTAGGGGAGAATGCATTCAGAGTCTGGCAATTTTAAGAAAAAGAAAAGATGGGAGAATTAAGGAGGTAGAAGAAGTTAGGTTACTGGAAGAAAAATTCAGGAAATCTAAGCAAAAGACAGATAGGGAAAAATTAAACCCAAAAATAGAAGAGTTGAAAGTTTTAGATATTAATAGAACCACATTAAAGATGTGGTATAGCAAACAAAAATATTATGAATTTGAAGGAAAAGGAGGGAAAATATTAACAAATAAAATTAGGAATTATCAGGTGAGGAAAAATATTAGGGCTGTTAGAGATAATAAGGGGGAATTGGAAACAGATCCTAAGAAGATCTTGGAGACTTTCTTAGGATTTTATAACAGACTGTATGCAAACAAAGGAATTAAGGAAGAAGAGGTTGATCGATTTTGTGAGGGATTGGAGCGCCCCCAAATAAGTGAAGAAAATAGAAGGGAACTAGATAAGGATATAACAGAGGAGAAAGTTAGGTCAGCAATTGATTCTATGAATGTGCAATCGGCACCCGGACTGGATGGGTTTAATGTGGTGTATCATAAGCATTTTAAGGATATATTGGTGCCACATTTGACTGTACTGTACCAAAGTATTTTGAATGGAGGTTCAACTCCACCTACCTGGTTGGAATCAAGGTTGGTATTGATTCCCAAACTGGGAAAAGATCAAACCCTGCCAGATTCCTATAGGCCAATATCTGTTACTAATATGGATTATAGAATATTTGCTAAAGTTATGGCAACAAGGTTAAAAAATGTATTGCACAATTAGTGGGAGAAGATCAATATGGGTTTATACCCCAGAAGTACTTTGTGTATGCAGTTAGGAAGGTAATGGGTATGGTATATTTAGCAAAAAACAAGGATTTGCCTCTAACTCTCCTGTCATTGGATATTTATAAAGCATTTGATTTGGTGGATTGGAATTATTTGAAATATATATTTAAAAAATATAAATTTGGAGAAAAATTTCAAAATATAATTGAGGCAATATATACAGAGTCCAAAGCAAAGATAGGAATTGGTGGGTCAGAAAGGGGGTGTGCCCAAGTGTTAAGTGGTACAAAGCAAGGTTGTCCACTTTCTCCCATGCTCTTTATTTTGGCATTAGAACCATTAGCAATTAAACTCAAAAAGAATAGTGAGATTAAAGGATCTGAAACACCAGAGAAAGGGAGAGCAGAAGGGGAGCTTCTAACAATGTATGCAGATGGTATGATGGTGACGGTTAAGGACCTGGGGATTGCAATTGTTTAAAAGAATTTTTTCAAGGATTTGAAAAAGTATCACGGTTAAAAGTTAATTTTTCTAAATCATCAATGATGTGCTTAAATGTGAAACCTAAAACTCAGTTAGAAGCCTCTAAATCATTGGATATTCCTATAGCAAATAAGAAGGTAAAGTATTTAGGGGTAAATGATAATTAAAATGTGAAGAAAATATTTGAATATAATTATAAAAAAAAATTGAAGTAGTATTCAACCAAAGCTGAGAACATGGAAGAAAAGGAAGGACTCAATCAGCACAAGAATTGCTTTAGTTAAAGTTTCTGCTACCCAGATTAACTTGCCTTTTTTATGTATTACCTTGGCACATACCGGAACGGTTAATAGATAGATTTGTTTTTGCATCCAAGAAACTAAGGACAGCTGGTAAATATAGGTACCATAGGATCCAAATGGAGGATGGGGGATTCCCAATTTGATTTTATATTATGAAGCTTATCAGCTGAGACATCTTATGATTTGGTTGGAGGGAGAACAGGGGGAAGATTTGGGATGTATAGAGCGGGAGAATTTGGAAGCAGTAGGAGAGAAAATAAGAATCTTCGAAAGGAGGATAAAGAAAAGAAAAGAAGAAAATTTATCAACATTTACGGGGCCTCTTTGGGTATGGGAGAAGTCGGAAAAAAGCTTTTTCCTGACCTCTCTCCACTTATAAAAATATGGTATTATGATACATTTGCCCCATTAAGGAAGCTCATCCCAAAAGAGGTAGGGGATAAATTAAAGGAGATTTCAATCCAGAATATGGATAAAATTTGGGAAACAGAAAATATGATGGAAGAGGAAAGTGGAATTTGGAAAAAGATTAATTGGTTACAAAAAAAACAAATCTCCTCCTTGTTGAAGGAGAAAGAAGTTAAAAATTGTGGTAAAAAAAATTATTACCCCCTTCAAGGAATTAGTGAAAAGATACAGGATAGATAGGACCAAAATAGTTTCAAAATTGTACAAGGTTTTATTAAATATGGGGAAATCACTAAAGGAAAGCTTAAAAGAATATTGGGAGCTAGATATTCAGGAACAAATTTTAGATGAAGATTGGGATAGAATCTTTCAGCAACCACCCTTTGTTACGACTTCTAGGATAATCCAGGAGCAGGGGCTGAAGCTGATACAGAAATGGTATTACACACCAGTAAGGTTGTATCATATTACAAAGTTAGGAAGCAAAAATTGCTGCAGGAAGTGTGGAGTAATGGGAACGTACAGTCATATGTGGTGGGATTGTCCTCTAGTTAATAATTTTTGGATACAGATTGGTAAAGAAATATCAAAAATTGTGGGAAGGAAAGTGGCAATATCTAAATTAATGGTTCTCATTAGCCTGGGTAGCAAAGAGTTAAAAACAAAAGAGGAATGTAAATGGGTAAACCTGATGGTAATTGCAGCCAGACAGGTCATAGCAAGTAATTGGAAAAATGCAGAAGAGCTAGCGGTGAACCAATGGAGGAAAAAATTAAATAATATTATAATTTTAGAATACCTAACTATGAAGATACGCAGAATGAAAGGGTTTCAAGTCAATGAGAAAGAGAAGGAATGGTTTGAGAAGTTACTGAATTATATGAGTATGTTTGACCAATTTGGGGTAATTAAAACGTTAAAAGTTAAGTAAACCTTGCGGATTGTTAATTGTTAATTTATATAGAATTGTACATATTGTTAATTTGAATTTGTTTCATTATTAATGTATATCCAATATATCGGATGCCTGGGGGTCACTGTTTTTATCTGGGGTGTTGGTGATTGGTTTTATAATAAAATTTACTTTATTAAAAAAAATGAATGTCTTCCCTGATCCCTCTCTCAATTATGTCTCATTATGTCATGCATCATGTATTATGGGTTGAATATAGAGATGAATAAACATGTATGGGTTGACTATAGAGATGCATAAACAGGCAGAATGGTGATGTTCTCATCCCTGCTGGATCAGCTCAGGACCAGAATCAGCAGTACACCTCCACTTGTAGGACAAAGGGCACTCATTCAAAGAAGATGTACACATACTCTCCCAGACCACCAACACCTCTGGATCTATCAGAAGACTTTAACATCAAAAATCACTGCCTGATTACTGCAATTTGACAATCCAGTGGAGATCATCAACTATTAAAGGTTCCTCCTCTTGTCCTGAGCACCAACCCCAAAGATTTCTCTGAGCATTGGGGCAAAAGGGCCGTTCTACTTCCTGACAGTTTGATGGCTTCTATTCTCCTAATTCTGCTTGGAGTGTTCCCAACAAATTATGGGATAGGGAATCCATGAACTGCCAAAAAAAAGCTATTTTTTAAGATTTCTAATCCAGCAATGGTGCTTAGGGAATTCTGGGCTGTCCATGGATACTATGTTTCCATGCCAGATGCTGGGTTTTGTTGTCCAGTGAGTACTGAGACAGAAAGAGAAGAAAGACCTCCTTTGGATGGGAGAAGAAAAGAAATAAAAGAACAGGGAACTGGGACAGGGACAGGAAAGTTATGAGCATCCATCTCTCACACCATCTGAATGAATAACAGTTTAAGAGGAGAGAGAGACCAAAGCAGGTGAATTTGGAGAGCAAGCAAAACCATAACTAGAAAGGCTGGCCATCACAGCAAAGGTCACTGTCTCCTGCCTACTCACTCTGAAACATGAGTGTGAGCTCCATCCAGGAAAAAATAATCAAATAATCCACTCAGTTCCCTGCCCCTCCCCAAAGAAAAAGCATCCGCTCTCAGTAAAAGGGGGCAGGGAACTGAGTGGAGATGGGGGGCATTGCTGCTTATTTCACTAATGCTGATCCATCTAAATTTTGCTGCCCTGGGGCAAAGGGCCAGTTGTTCTTCGCTACTTAACAGCCCTGAGGCAGGAATGAAGACAGAGGGCTTATGAGTGAGGGTGAAACTCCCACATTTCTAACCCAGTGAAGCTGAGTGCTTTTGCTAGCTTAGACTGCCTTTTGAAATACAGAAGCGTCTCCAAGTAGCTCACAAGATTTAAATGAGTACAAGCACTTAATGGCAGCATTTCAAAGTGTAGTGCCTGTGCCAGTCTGTTGCCAAAATAAACAAATACCTAAAAGCTCAGTATCAGTAGCATGTAAATCAAAGGCACCACAAGAATTTTGCTGTTCTTGTCCCTTTGAAGACATATTTCGTACAATATGATTTCAAGCAGTGACTTTCACTGCTCCTTCCTTTGTTTCATCCTCTATTTCTGTGCAGTTTTAAGATGCCCGTGCAAGAAGACTAGCATGGCAGCATGGCCATTACAGAGACTCAAGAGCAGCCTGTGCGTCACAGAAATGTATCTGATGAGAATGTCTTTGCAAGAGCCTGAGGAAGATATTTTTGTGTGGAAGTTGCTGCTCTCCCCCTAATGAACATGAATCATGTTGCTGAGGAAACCTATCAGCACGGACTCTGTCGAAACAGAGGATTGCCTGGCAGAATATCTATCAGGGGAAAATGTGTCCTAGGCAATAAGTCACGTCGGTCTGTCATTTGAACTTAACAGGGCCTTAGATCCATCAACTGAAGAAGCCGACACCTCTCTCGTCTATCCTGCTATCTTATCAGAAGCAATGAGTCCACCTCTGATCTCTCCTATCAAATGTTTTCTTCTTGTTTTTTCTTGTTAAGCTCCACACCACAATTGTGTGTGGAAATTATATTTGGACAACATAGATGCCACTGCCTCCCATGAATTATTTTAAAGAGAAGTATTAAGAACTTTTTTCTGCCAATCACAAAAATGAACTACAGCCCTCTAACCAGAGAATACTTATTCACACCAAACTACAAGTCCCTGCATTCGTCAGGATGGCATCCTGACAAGTCATAGTATCTTCAAGCTGCTATAACCCTATAATGTCAATACTATAGCCTAGAAAACACAAGGCTTCAGGAACTCTCTAGCATGTGATATTATTTGGTTCTTTGGGTGCCGGAGGCCATTTTACAGGAGTTTAAAGTAAAAAAAAAAAAAGAATTTACAATTTGATTTTTCTATTCATCTGGTAAAAAAGTCTTAAATTTGTTTTTGCGATTTGTTAATCTTGACAAATAATGTATCAAAATAAATCATCATTTTTCTGATTCATGCCCATCTCTAGCTAAGATGCTTATTACCTTTAAAATCCTAAACAGCTTAGGATCAAGCTGCCTGAAAGTCCCTCTCTTTCCAGGAATATCCACCTGCCCTGTAAGATCAGTTGTTGTGGCCCTCTTGCCTTTTCCCTTTCCTTACATTCAGACTCAGGACTAGTGGCAAGGGACAGCATAGTTTTTTTCAAATGCAGCTCCTCCTATGTGGAACAATCAGCCTCATGAAATGATCTTCATTAGTGCCTGTAGCAGAACGTTTCATTTTTAAACATTTCTTCCCACCCCCGTCAGATGGCGCTTTTACACTGTGTCTTGACTATCTTTATTGTTGTTGGTTTTATGCTTTGACAAAGAAAAACTGTGTATACATTTCTGCATAAATATAGCAAAAAGAATGTCCCTGATGAGACCATCTAGCTCAGTAATATCTGAAATCAATAGTATTCACCCAGATACTTTTTTTCTGGAATGTTTCAGAGGACCTACCTGGGTTTGTTTGAGTGGTCTTCTGGTTACAGAGCAAGCCTTCTGACATTGAGTTGGGAACCTCTCTCTGAGAAGCCTAGAACCATAGCCTTGCCATGCTTGATTCCAATCTTCTGGATTTGGGTCATTGGAAGACCACTGATCTGCTCTGTACTGAAATACTGGGCATACAGATGAAAATTAATCAGTTCAGTGTTTTTTAAGAGACATCCTGACAGATGGGAACTTATGACAGATCATCGGCTTGATGTGTTCCAGCAGATCGGACCCATAGGTGTTGTGTGGACATCCCGGATTCCATACCCCGCCTCTTCTTGTGTGTGGATACCTGTGAAAGAGGCAGGCCACAGTTATTTATTAGTTTTACAGATAAAACTAATAAATAAATAAACAATATACAAATAAAAATGGGATGGAAAAATAATGACAGGAGGAAAGGTAGACTTACTAGCCTCACTCCATGAACTACCCTGTCAAAGCCCACAATTACAGATGGGCACGACTTAGCGGTATTCCCGTTTCCGTTTCCGTTAGTCGGTTCCGTTACTCTACGGAAACGGTAACGGGAATTACTGCCTCAGACTTCGAGCTCGAACCGAGGAACGAACAATTTTGGTCTGATTTGTCGTGCTCGTTACTTGCGTGACGTCACGCGATCGCGCAATGCCAAGCGGCACAGAAAAAAAGTTTTTAAAAGTAAAAAAAACCCGATTCCCGGCCCTAAAAGCAGGCGAAAACTGTCTGAGGGCACCTACCAGGCCAGAAGGGTGGTTTTTTGGGGGGGTGGGGGTTTCCTCGCCCCCCTCTCCTTGGCTACTGCTACTGCTGCGCTGCTGGTACCAGGCGGGGGGGGGATCGTCTCATCTGCCTTTGCCATGCGGTGTGCGGGCGGGGGGATCCAAAATGCCGAC
>JAHTLZ010000999.1:0-10363 GCA_023846285.1 Phrynocephalus versicolor
GGCCAGCTGAGCCAGCCAGCCTAGCCACTGCTGGAACTCAAGACCTGAAAGCTTCCTTGCTATTCACTATTGCAACGGCTTGTTTGGGGACAGTCCCAAAGGCTGCCTCGACATGCGCCTCTCCCCTCTTGCCCTGTTCCTGCTCCCTCTTCCACCCTTGCCCTCCCCTTTTTCCCTCCCCTTGTTGTCAGCTCTCTCTGACTGTTGTGGATTAGGGGGTGCGGTGTTCATCCCGCTCCCCCTTTTATCTAATTCCTTTATCCTCTGTGCTGCTTCCAAGGACATTGGACTGGTTTGGCGGCAGTGGGCCTTCCATCTACCGAGGCTCGGGGTTAGCTCGCGGCTGCTGTGTTTGGGCCCTCCCAGGCCTAGAGGCCGCTGCCGGCCCGCCGACAGTTGATGGCCTGACCCCACTTCGTGCTTGTTTTTACCCACCTGTGACATCAGCTGCCATACCAGTTATTGCTGCTCACTCACTGCCTGTGAACCATCTTTGCGTCCCTCCCTGTCCCTCTCCGTTTGCCCTGGTGGTTGCCTTTTAATTTGTTGTTTGTAGTTTGTAATTTGTAATTTTAGTGCATTATTGTCTTGTTATTTTCATTGTTATTGTAATTTTTATATTTTTACATTGTTGTTGTTGTAACTACCTATATATATATATATTTTCCTTTTTCTTTTTTTTTTCCTTCTTTTTTCTTTTTTTCTTTTTTTTTTTCTTTTTCGCCATGAATGCAGGGGCTCACATACCAACGGTGATGGGCCGTGGGCGGTACGCTTGTAGCCGTAGGGTTTGTCAGGCAAGAAGAACTCGGGTCAGACAACTCTTGTCTGTCCCTCGTTCTGACCCCTCGGCTCTCTGCCACGTGCCCGGGAGTCACTCCACCAGCGCCCCCAACCTTACCTGTATCCTGATGAATGCCAGGTCGGTTCATAACAAGATCCCTCTTATCTATGATACTATTGCGGATGGGAAGCCCGACCTGGCATTCATCACCGAGACCTGGGTGGGCACGGAGGGGGGGGCTTCCCTCTCTCTCCTTTGCCCGCCCGGGTACCTCGTAGAGGGAGTGGGAAGGTTGGGGGGTCAAAAGGGGGGAGGGGCTGCAATCGTCTACAGGGATTCTTTACACGTCAGCAGGGCCTCGACATTGGTTAGCCAGGGGTTGGAGGTACTTCATCTGTTGGTGGGACAGCGGGACAGATTTGGCATTGTGCTGGGCTACCGAGCTCCCCGCAACCCTGCACAATCCCTTCCAGAGCTCACAGAGTTCATCTCCGCCGCATTGTTGAGATCCCCGCGCCTATTGGTTGCGGGAGACCTCAACGTGCATGCGGATGGTGGGCTTGTTGGTGCAGCTCTGGAGTTCATGGAATCCATGGCTTCCATGGGTCTGTCCCAGCATGTTTTATGCCCCACCCACAGATCTGGTCACACCCTGGATCTGGTGTTTACCTCCATGTCGGGGGATTCGCGTCTGGAGGTGGGGGACCTTGTCTCCCTTCCTGTGTCATGGACAGACCATCACCTGCTTTCATTCTCCCTGGCGATTTCGGCTCCTCCCCGCGGGGACCATCGGCCCACTATCTTGGCCCGCCCCCGGAGGCTCCAGGACCCTCAGCGGTTCGGTGAGCTCTTTGGGGGACTACCTGGTGGTTTGGCTGACGTTCCGGCCGAGGGTGTGGCGAATCTTTGGCATGAAACAGCTGTCCACACCATTGACCGGATCGCCCCCAAGCGCCTCCTCCGCTGCCGAGCCCGGCCCTCCCCATGGTTCACGGGGGAGCTCAGGGCAATGAAGCAGGTTAGGAGGAGGTTAGAACGCAGCTGGAGGAAATCCCGCACGGCGTTGAGTAAGGCTGCCGTTGATGCCCAGTCTAGTCGCTATATCATCGCGATAAGGGAGGCTAGAACATCTTTCACCTCCCTGAGAATTGCTGAGGCCTCGAACCGCCAGGCGGAGCTCTTCCGGGTAGTTCGGGACCTCAGCAATCCTAGTCTGGCCAGGCCTCCTCCTACTGAGTTCAGTAGTGAGCAATTCGCAGCCTTTTTTCGAACTAAGATTGAGGCCATCCGTGCTGGTTTTGACTCCGGTTGCAGTGGTCCTGTCCCGCCATCTCCAGTTGCTGGTCCGCCTCCGTCGCCTCGGTTGGATGCGCTTGGGCCTGTTTCTGCTGTCGAGATCTCCAAGGCTATGGCGCATTGCCGGCCAGCCTCCACTCCTTTCGACCCTTGCCCTGCCTGGCTAATTAGAGCTGCCAGAGGGACTATGGCCGAATGGGCTTCTGCCATTGCCACCGCCTCGTTCAGCGAGGGGGTTTTTCCCTCTCGTCTGAAGGAGACGGTGGTAAAGCCCATCCTGAAAAAACCTGGCCTGGCGGTGGATGATCTGACAAACTATCGTCCTATCGCCAATGTCCCATTTATGGGCAAGGTGATCGAGAGGGTGGCGGCGGTCCAGCTGCAGTCATACTTGGAGGATCGGCAGTGCCTCGATCCTTGCCAGTCCGGGTTCAGGCCCCGCCGGGGTACCGAAACAGCTTTGGTCGCCCTGCAAGATGACCTTCTCAGGGCGGCCGACAGGGGTTGCTCTTCCCTGTTGGTCCTCCTGGATCTGTCAGCGGCCTTTGATACCGTCGACCACGGTATCCTGTTGGACCGGCTCTCTGAGGTCGGAATCGGAGGCACTGCTTGCAGTTGGCTCCGTTCCTTCCTGGAGGGCCGGCCACAGTACGTGCAGCATGGGGGGGAGTTATCGGCCCCTTGGATCCTCCCATGTGGGGTTCCACAGGGGTCGTCTCTGTCCCCCATGCTGTTTAACATCTACGTAAGGCCGTTGGCGGGGGTCATCAGGAGTTTTGGAGTCTGCTGTCATCAGTACGCTGATGACACGCAGCTCTATCTCTCCTTTAACACCTCTGCTGTGGAAGCTGTGGAAGTTCTCGACGGGTGCCTGGAGGCCGTACTGGCTTGGACCGGGGCGAACGGGCTTAAGCTCAACCCCGAGAAGACAGAGGTTATGTTCTTCGGGAGCTCGCCGTCGGGGTACGGTGGCCCTCTTCCCTGTCTGGGGGGAGTTTCCCTCCAGCTCGCGGAGAGGGTGCGGAATCTGGGTGTGTTCCTGGACCTGGCGCTTGCCATGGAGCACCAGGTGGCGTCGGTGACCAGGTCCGCCTATTTCCATCTCCGTCGGATCGCCCAGATCCGCCCATACCTCGACGCGAACTCCTTGAGAACAGTGGTCCAAGCTCTGGTGATCTCGAGGCTGGACTACTGTAACGCGCTCTACATGGGGTTGCCCTTGAATCTTCTCCGGCGCTTGCAGCGGGTCCAGAACGCAGCGGCCAGGCTGGTGGTTGGTGTGCGTCGTTACGACCACATCACCCCAGTCCTGGCCCGCTTGCACTGGCTACCCGTTGCGGCCCGGATTAGATTCAAGGTCCTGGTTTTAGTTTATAAAACCCTCCATGGCTTGGGACCGGACTACCTGGCAGAGCGTATCGCTCAGCGGTCAACTTCGGCCCGTCCCGTTCGGCAGGCGCGAGCGCACTTGCTTCGGGTCGCCACCCCTCGGGAAGCCCAGAGGACGAGTACTCGGACCCGGGCTTTCTCGGTGGCGGCCCCCAGCCTCTGGAATTCCATCCCCAGTGAAGTGCGCTCTGCAGAGTCCCTGCTGGCCTTCCGAAAGGCGCTGAAAACCTACCTTTTTCGTGAGGCCTTTGGCGACAGTTGATTTATTTTTATTTTTTTCTTTTTTTTTCTTTTTTCTTTTTCTTTTCTTTTTTTTTTTTCCTCCATCGTAACTTGCGTTTTAGTCGAGGTGTCATGTGGTTTTAACAGTGTTTAGGGTGTTTATAGGTTTGTCTGTGATTATTTATTGTATTTTATTGGCTTTGTAGCCTTTTTTTTTTGTTGTAAGCCGCTTAGAGTACCCTGTAGATAAGCGGGATATAAATATAATAAATAAATAAATAAATAAATAAACAGAATATGGGTAGAAGTCTGAAGGTGCTGACACTGAACGTTAATGGGTTAAGTTCGGATTTAAAAAGATATAGACTTTCCAGCTTTACAAAACAGCAGAATATAGATATCTTGTTCCTGCAGGAAACACACAAAGCAAAGAGAGACAAGAAACCATTGTTAAAAGACCCAAGGTGGAAAGTAATAGCAGAGGCAAGAAGCAATTCCAAGGCAAGGGGAGTAGCTATTTTGGTACATAGAAAATATGATATTAAGTTAAAAGAAGTAATTCCAAATGGGGAGGGTAGATACCTCTTAGTTAAATGTTTATTTGAAGGCAAAGTAATAACATTAGTAAATATATATGCCCCGAATAAAGGGCAAAAACGATTTCTGATAAAAATCTTTAAAAAGATACAGAAATTTGCAGAAGGAGAACTAATAATAACAGGAGATTTTAATATAGACTTTACGAAAAGTAATATAATTAAGTGGAAACAATGGGCTTTAAAAGAAGCACACGAAATACTAGGCTTAACTCCACAACCAACATATTTTTCCAGCAGACATAAAACAGCCTCATGCTTGGATTATATAATTCTTAATGAATTTAGCAGATGGGAACTAAAAGGAATAACTACACATCCAATATGGATATCAGACCATGCGCCCATTAGTGTAGAAATAGAAGTAAATGGAGATCAACCCAAAAGATGGTGGAGATACAATAATATGATTATGTCTAAAGAAAAGGATAAAAAATATATGGAAGACCAAATAAAATTTTATTTTCAGGAAAATAGAGGAACAGTCACCACAGACATATTATGGGATGCTGCAAAATCTGTCATCAGAGGGTATTGCATAATGAAAGAGAAGGAAATAAAAAAAGGATGGTACATGGCAAAAAAGAGAAGATACAAGAATTGGAGGAACTGCAAGCACAACAATTGCAGACATTCTGTCAGGCTAGAAGTAGGAAAATTACAGAATTGAAAAAGCAATTAGACTCCCTTGATTTAAAATCACTTTGGAAAAAACAAGTCATGGTAAAGGATGAATTTCAGAGAAACACAATAAGATCAGTCAAAAGATTAGCAAAATATTTAAAAATCAAGAGGGAAAAGCAAAAAGTGAAAGCTATTAGAATAAACAGGAATATAACACACAACCCGAAAGAGATTAAAGAAGCCTTTATGAATTTTTATAAGACTTTATATAAGAAAAAAGATACTGGAGAGTATGAAGAATTAATAGAAACTAAACTCAAAGAGAAAGAGAAAGAGGGCCTTGAGGCAGAAATAACATTGCAAGAAATAGAACAGGTAATAAAGGAATTAAGAGTAGGTAAGTCTCCAGGTACAGATGGGTTTACACCAGAGTTTTATAAGGAAATGAAGGGAATCTTGTTACCAGAACTGCAAGAAGTTTTTAATAATATAATAAAAGGAGGGAAGGCACCCAACACGTGGAGGAAGGCAGAAATAATAATATTATTAAAACCACAGAGAGACCCAAAGGAACTGGGTTCTTACAGACCAATAAGTCTACTAAATCAAGATTATAAGATTTTTGCCAAAATAATGGCAAATAGGCTTAAAAACATTATCCCACAATTAATAAAGGAAGATCAGTATGGGTTTGTGAAAAATAGAAGTATAGCCCACCCAATTAGGAATATACTAAATGTATTAAGTCATGGTCAATGTAAGAAATTAGGACTACTTAAATTAGATGTATATAAAGCCTTTGACACTCTGTCTCATGAATTTTTATGGTGTATAATGACGAAATATGGTATGGGCCAAAGGTTTATAAAAACAATACAAGAAATCTATAAAGATAGTTCAGCCGTAGTCCGAATAAATAGTGAGCACACTGAACAATTCCCTATTACAAGGGGAGTAAGACAAGGCTGTCCACTCTCACCCTTTCTATTTATAATGGCAATAGAACAATTAGCCGAAAGAATTAGAAATTCAGGAAGGATAGAAGGTTATAAAATAGGGAAAGAAGAGATGAAGATCAATCTGTTTGCGGACGACATAATTATAATAATGTGCAACCCAAAGGAAGGAATTAAGGAAATTAAGGTGATATTAGAAGATTTTGAAATAACTTCAGGTTTAAAAATTAATATGACAAAATCAGAAGTAATGTATCATAATGTGAGTTTAGATGAAAAAAAAGAAATTAATAGACTAATTAAAATAGGATTGGGAGTGAAGAGATTTAGATATCTAGGTATAGAAATATTTCAGAATATTAATAAAATAGTGGAAGTAAATTACAACAAAGTTTGGAAGAAAATAATAAGAGACAAGAAAAGATGGAAAAGAGACCTTTTAAATGTAACATCTAGAATTAGAAGTGTACAAATATTCTGGTTACCAAAATTAATATACCTATTCCAAGTCCTACCATTGGAAATTACTAAACAAAGAATAGAAAAATGGAATGGAAAAATAAGGAAATGGATTTTTGGCAGTTCAAATACTAGAATTTCTAAAAGAACAATCCACAGACATAACTCAGAATTAGGGTGGGGCGTACCAGATATAGCAAGCTACTACGAAGCCTTTCAGTTGAAAACATTCTTAGAAATAGAAGGCGAGAACTCCAAATGGGTCAGATTTGAAAATGAGGCAAACAAAGGGGTAGGAAAATTTGGTATATTTACACATAAGGCACCTAGAGAAGATGAATTAGAAAAGGGACCTAGGAGAAACACTTTGAAAATTTGGAAGAAGTGGCAACCAAAATGGCTAAAAGGTATATCCAGATGGGCACCAATAGAAACATTAGAAAAAGACAATACAGATCCTGGATGGTGGGATTTACTCAGGCAAAAAGGATTTAGCAGAATAAAAGATTTGTACAATGGAGAAGTTTTGAAAACAATTTCAGAGTTAGAGAGGGAAATAGGCCCACAATATTGGCTAAAAATAGCTGGCCTATATAAGAAGACTCATAAATTAATTGAAGAAAGGGACATAGGTACAGAAGAACCGATAGAAGAAATATACAGAATAATGAATCAAAATAAAAGAGGACTAGCAGGTCTCATATATAAGAAAATGACTACGGACAAGGATCATGCAATTATGCAATTACAAAAAAAATGGGAGATAGAAATGTTAATATCAGAGCAAAAGGCTATAAGATTAATGAATGGAATTACTAAAATAAAACTATACAAATTTAAGGAACTAGAATTGAAATTCTTTACTAAATGGTACAGAACCCCAGCCATGCTAGCAAATATGTTCTCAGGACTAAATCCTAATTGTTGGCACTGCAAAGAAACAAAAGGATGGTATTCTCACATGTGGTGGGAGTGCTCGGAAGTTAAAAATTTTTTGGAAATGATTGTTAATAAAATAAATAAGTTACTCCCAGTAAATATAAAAATAGATGCTGAACTAATGTGCTTAAGTTCAATTGGAATAGATATAGTAGAAAAGAAGCAGTCAGAACTACTAAAAGCAATGGTATTAGCAGGCAAAGCAGTCATAGCGGCAGGATGGAAAGACAAGAGCAAATGGACTGAAAAGAAATGGCATAATTATTTGTTTGATATCATTCAATCTGATGTAATTTTTATTATCGACCAAGATATGCCGTGGAAAGACAAAATAGAGAAAATCAAGGAGAAATGGACTGTGTACCAGAGATGGATAGAGGAAGAAGAGAACGAAGACGTTCGGTGGAAGCTCCAGACCTTGTGCCCCTGGCTGAGAGAAAAAGACTGAAAATAATGAAATGGGGGGAGGGGGGATGATAAGAGGGGAAAAATGTAAACCTTAAAGAGGATAAAAATTTATAATTGAAGAATGTTATCAATAAAAAGAAGTTTGGTCAAAAAAAAAAAAAGGGAGGGAGGGAGGAAGGTGGAAACCGAGGAAGGAAGGAAGGAAGGTGAGGAACAAGGAAGGGAAGGAGGGAGGGAGGTGGGGACCAAGGGAGGGAGGGAGAAAGGAAGGACGGTAGGGACCAAGGGAGGGAGGAAAGAAGGAAGGTGGGGACCCAGGGAAGCACAGGGAGCTGTGGCCACAGGTCGCCCCTTGGAAGAGGCGGTCTGTGCGACCTTGCACCCCCCCCCAAGCTCCCCAGCGGTGGCAACGGCTTGCCCGCCAGCCCAGCCCAAAGCTCCTTGGTGGTGGCAGAGGCCTGCTGGCCTGCCCACCCCCACACATTCCCCTGCGGAGCCGGTGGCGGCAGACTGCCCAGCCGCCCAAGCTTCCCAGCGGTGTCAGTGTTGGCAGAAGATTTTTTTTAAAAAAAAAACATGGGGCGAAGGAGGGGGAGGGAGGGGTGGGCCAGCCAGCCGCGGGCCACTCAGAATGGCCTGAAGGGCCTGTCTTATTCTCAAAATAGCAATTCTCATTCTCCTTGCTTCTTCCCTCTATGCTTGCTTTCAGAGCTGGAGAGCTGACTTGTATTCATTTCATCAGGGTGGGGGGTGAGATAAGGCAGGGAGTTAAGCAGATGGAGGTTGCAATCATGGCTGGTAAAGAGATAGGCAAGAGCAGGCTGGCTTGGAGTAGACTGAAAACCTAACGGAGCCTTCACTAGCATAAAATGAGCTCAGTCGAATCAGATGCCCTGACAGCACCATCACCCCCCTTGCTATTGAGCAGTGTCCTACTGAGTTAAATGGGGGCTTATTCTCAAGTCTATTTGTAATTATTTCTCTATTACAATTTTTAAGCTGTCTTCCATATTTGCAGGCCTCAATGTGGGGTAGAGGAGTCTGATAAGAAAGGCCACTGAGTATAATAACATGAGTAAAAATCCATCACCAACAAAACATGTCCACAGAAGATGGGTGAACATAAAAAATAGATCAGATACGCGCAATCAAATGTCTGTGCAAAAATTAATACCATTTTGGACTAGGCACGCGAAAGATGACAGTGGAAACATCAGCCATACCATCAACCTATATGTTCTTATTTGGGGAGGGAGGAATTCTGGTAGGACCATATTGATGCCTTCATTCTTATCAAGAAAGTTGGGGTTAGAGATTAGAAGCAGATGGAATGATAATTTGATAATACAGTAAGTATAAAAGGATACAAGGGTATCGAGGTTGGTGTGCGCATGCCCTGAGAAGCAGACGCCGTCGCTCCCCCGCTCCGTGTAAACGAAAGATTTATGACCTAAAAGAAAGCAATTAGCTTGCTAAAAGTGTCTGAAAATAGCTGGAACTGTGCCTAAAGCAACGAAGAACAAGGTGTTTTGAAAACAGCAGCTATTCGGGTAAGGAGAAGCTATCAGAACTCTTTAGATAAGAAAGCCTAATTGACGAATGGCGACTACAATTAAGGCGTTGTCAGAGCAAATGTCTCAATTCCAAGCTCTGATGTTAGCTTCACAGGAGAAAATAACTAAAGACATTGCTGAGATAAAACAAGAGATCCAACAGATTAATATAGAAATGAAAGGAATCCGGGATGAAGCAACGCAAGCAAAGCAAATGGCTTTAAAGAATACAGAGCAAATAACACTATTAAAGAAATTAACTGCAGAACTCTCAGACAGAATGAGAAGAGCGAACCTAATAATTTATGGGATTTCAGAGGATATAGACCAAAGGAATTTGGAACAATGCATTGTGAACTGGCTATCTGAACAAGGAATAGAGCTAGAAGGAGAACTGGAGAGAGCACACAGGCTACAGAGTAAAAGAACAGGGGGTGAACCACGCCCAGTGATAGTAAAGTTTGCAAGAGAGAAAACTCAACAGCAGGTATTCCTGGCCTTAAAGAAAATGAAAGGACTCAATTTTAAGGGGAAGAAAATCTTTGTTAGAAGAGATTTTTGCCCGGAGACACTGAAACAAAAAAGTCTCATGAAACCATATGCCCAGAAGCTACATCAAAACAATATAAAATTTAGCTGGATATATCCAACTTCCATAGCCATTTTCAAAGAGGGAAAGAGATTACTCGCGAGAAATCCACAAGAAGCAGCAGAGCTACTGGAGAAACTGAAGCTTGATATCAGAGACCTGAAAGACCAGACATTAATGGACGAAGGAGAAGGAGAAGGAGGACCTTCTACGCGCAAGGAAAAGAGACAAAGGATGCATTCAGACGAAGGACTTTAACGGAAGTGAAAGGTCATAAATAAATATGGGACTAATAATGGATTTAAAAGATTGAGGGGGGAGGTGGGCACACCTGGAGGTGTAGAGAGAGGATGAAATTTTTTTCCTCAACCAGAAGCTCTACATCTAGGGGAGGGAAGGGAGGGAAGGGAGGGAAAGAGGGGAGAGGGGGAAGGAGGGGGAGAATGGTTAAAAGAATAAAAACAAACTCTCAGCGTGGGGGAGGAGGGAAGCCTAGAATAACACCTGTGCCTCTTTCTGGGCTTGTGAGAGATTCCCAGGGGGAGAGT
>JAHTLZ010001000.1:0-18722 GCA_023846285.1 Phrynocephalus versicolor
AGCTTTTTCCTCGAACCTCGTTCTCTGGCGTGGTTTTTCAGCTCCTTACTCTGGCAGGGAAGCGGTCTTAGACCCCGGGGTACCCCTCTTTCATTTCTGGGGGCTCGTCCGGGATACCCCCTTCCTTTGAGCAGGGAGGCCAGACCGAGCGGGTGCCGAACAGCCTGGCGTCTTGCGGAGACTTCCAAGCGCGCACCCTCCATTTTCGAGGGAGGGACTCTCTCACGGCGTGAGGCGGAGACGGACTGCTCGGGAGGAAAAATCGAAGTTGCCGGCTTGGGAGAGCTTTGAAGACGATTTGGTAAGGTTTGGGACCGGTCCCTGGGGGGAAGGAGAGTGTCTCTGGGATCCCCGAAGGTGGGAGGTGACCTCCTTGTGTGTAAAGGGTTGCTGAAGTGGTGATTTTGGGTTTGAAAGGGGAGGAGAGCTGTGCTCTGACTCTTCAGGAGTTTGAGTGAGGGGCGGGAGACCCTCTTGGAGCGTGGTGGAAAAGAAGCAATTTTGGTTATTGATGTTTTAGTTAGAAATTAATAAGATTTGGGTAGGCATTGGGGCGCTAGTTAAGTTGGGAGGCTGGGAAACTGTGGGTGATTTGAGAGGTTGCGTGACTCAATGAATCTGTGAGAGAGTGGAAGGTGGGGGCGTAGCAGCCTCTTTGACCGAGCGTCTGTGGACATCCACAGTTCTCTAGAAGGGCGACCTTCGGAGTCGGTGTCAGGAGTGAATGTACGTGTGCTTGTGTGAATACTTTTAGGTGCGAGTCACGCAGCAGTGTCTGGGAGTCTCTAGAAATTCCCCTAAGATCAGGAAATAAAAACCATGGGGCAGAAACTGAGCAAGCCAGCAACCCCCTTGGACTGTTTCCTTTTGAATTGGCACGCCGCAATAAGAAACTTTGACTTTGGTATCAAGATACGATCGGAAAGAATGCAAACTCTTTGCCAAATTGAATGGCCCCTTCTTCAGGAAAATTGGCCCCCAGAGGGATCTTTTAATGAAGTCATCATTAGGCAGCTGTGGCTGAAAATCCTTAAAAATCATCCTGAACAAATTCCCTACATTGAAGTTTGGAAGGGGAACGTGAAGAGAAATCCTTCATGGATGCAATGTTGTAGAGAGCTGCCCCCGCAAGCGAAGCTGCTAGCTCTAAAGAAAAAGGGACCCGTTTTAGAGACCCGTCCAGAGGACTACGATATCCTTGTGCCCCCGCCTCCCTATGCGGCAGCTCCCCTTGGAAATCCAGCAGCACCCCCTGCACAACCCCCAGCTCAACTCCCCACAGCAGGAGCAGGAGGAGGGGGCCCCCCCAAAGATGAGGAATCTCCTCAACCAGGACCTTCAGATGAAGCCCCTAAGGGAAGAAGCAAACCTAGAGAGAGAGGCAGAAAGGATGGGGACGAAGAAGAGGAGGAGACTGAGGAGGAATTTCGTTTTAGACTGAGAGGAAATGAGGAATGGGGCGAAGATGACTACCAGAGAGTGGCAGAATTAATAAAGAAGTACAAGGAATCCGTGATGGAGGTGGGAAATTATGCCTTAGAAGCTGCAGGAGAGAAACACTGGGCAAAGCGGCAGAGGTACCTTTTAAGGGCGTATGATGCAGCCAGGAAGCATGAGAATTTCATTGAGCAGAGGAAGATTGAAGAGCAGGCAAAAGTGATGCCCCTAAGGCGTGTATATGACCCAGTGGTACCTAACCAGCCAAGAAGTTTCACAATGCAGCATTTACCCTTCACTTCTTCAGACATAATTAATTGGAAGAACACTTTACCAAGCTTGGAGGAGGATCCAGATAAGGTTTATGAAATGATGTGTAGTATTTTCAATGTGTACATGCCCACATTTGAGGACATTCAACACTTAGTTAAGGGGCTATTTAACTCAGAGGAAACCCGGAAGATTTTCGAGGAGGCTAGAAAATCTAGAATAGCAATGGGAGACAATCAGGCACAGGCAGAAGCAGCAGTTCCTACCACTACACCACCTGATTGGGACTATAACTCGGATGCAGGGCGCACAGCTCTAAGAAACTACCATACGGCCATCTTGCAGGGCATCAGGGCTGCTGGCAGGAAGGTGAATGACATTGTTCAAAAAGCTGATGAATCTCCAGGTGCTTATCTGGACAGGCTATATCAAGCATTTAGAAGGTACACTCCAATTAATCCAGAGGACCCTGCTATGGAGGGCATAGTTAAAACTGTTTTTGTTGCGCAGAGTGCCCCAGATATACGAAAAAGAATCCAAAAAGAGGTGAATTTTATGGGCCAATCTTTGAATTGGATGCTTCAACTTGCTCAGACTAAGTTTAATAATAGGGAGGAAGATCAAAGCACCCAAAAAAGCAAGATGCAAGCCAGGAAAGTCATGGCACTGAATCAGGTTTCCGAACCCCGCAAATTCAATGCTTCAGGGGGCTCACGAGGGCCATTAATGAGAAATCAATGTGCTCTCTGTGGCCAGCTGGGACATTGGCGCAAGGATTGTTACCTGAACCCCGAAAACCAGGGGAGGGGAAGTGTCAATCAGGGTCCAAGGCGCCCCTGGCAGCCACAAGCCTCTGGCTACAATCAATTCCAGCAGCAAGGTCCCTTTAATTTTACACAGCAAGGGAACTTCCAGGGAAACAGAGGACAAGGAGGGCAATTCCAGCCAAATAGTCAAGCCCCACGACAGCCAAGTCAAGCGCAGCAAGCCCCCCAAAGAGGACAGGGACCAGCATGGACCCCACCCTACCAAAACGTGATGGCCCTGGAGGAAGACAGTCAGTTTTGACAGGAAAAGGGCTCTGGCTCCCGAGAGCCTCTGATTACAATGCAAGCGGGGAATAAATCAGTGCAATTTCTTGTGGATACGGGAGCAAGCCATTCAGTTATTCCCCAGCTAGTCAAGCCTTTGGATCGGAACCTTTCAATTAGCGTGATGGGAGCTACAGGAAAGGCACAGCGCGCCTATTTCATGCAACCAGTCACCTGCAAACTAGGAGGGCAGATAGTTCAACACAAGTTCCTGCATATGCCCGACTGCCCAGTCCCTTTGATGGGCAGGGATTTGCTGTTTAAGTTGGGGGCTCAGATTAACTTTACTCCCAAGGGAGAAATCCACATGACCACAGAAAATGGAGAGCTAGAAGGAGAGTTGTGTTTGGAATACCCCTTAAGGGAGAGATGGCGATTGATGATGGTCCAGGAAGAGCCAGCCCAGTTATCTCAAGACTTTTTGAACAAGGTTAACCCTGAGGCATGGGCTGAAGGCAACCCACCAGGCATGGCACGGAATATTCCCCCTATCGTCGTGGAACTTAAACCATTTGCAGGGCCAGTATCAATTCCCCAATACCCGATAGGAAGAAAGGCAGCGGAAGGCATTTGGGTCCACCTTAAGAGACTGATAGACTATGGCATTCTCGTCCCCTGTCAATCACAATGGAACACGCCCCTTCTGCCAATCAGGAAAGGGGATGGGAGTTACCGTCCGGTTCAGGACTTGAGATCAGTGAATGAGGCGGTTGTGCCTCTCCATCAGAACGTACCTAGCCCTTATACAATTCTCTCGTTGGTCCCGCCAGAAGCTGCATATTTCACCGTTTTAGACTTAAAAGATGCCTATTTCTGCTGCAGGCTAGCCCCCCAGAGTCAGCCCATTTTTGCTTTTCAATGGGAAGACCCTAGAACAGGCACAAAAATCCAGCTAATGCCCACCAGACTCCCACAAGGATTTAGAAATTCCGCAACTTTGTTTGGTTCTGCCTTGGCATCGGACCTGGCAAGTTTCCCTAGGAAGCCAGGGCAAGTAATTCTCCAATATGTTGATGACATTTTGGCTGGGGCGCCAACCAGGGAAGAATGTGAGCAGCTTACAGTTGATTTACTGAACCATCTAGCAGCAGCAGGCTATAGAGTAACCAAAAAGAAGGCTCAGATCTGTCAAAAGACTGTGCACTAGTTAGGTTTTGACATCTCACGGCATAAGCGTCAATTGCGCGATGAAAGGAAGCAGTCAATTATCCAAATTCCTGAGCCCAAGAACAGGAGAGAGCTCAGAGGCTTCTTAGGAGCTGCTGGGTTCTGTAGAATTTGGATTCCCAGCTTCAGTCTTCTAGCAAAACCCTTGAATGTGGCTTTAAGAGGCAAAGAGACTGATGAATTCGTTTGGGGACCTGATCAAAGGGAGAGTTTTAAAGCAATCAAACAGGCTTTAATCACTGCACCCGCCTTGGGTCTTCCAAACCCGTCCAAATCGTTCAGCTTATACGTGGATGAGGAACAAGGCATTGCCAAGGGAGTTTTGTGCCAGAAGCTGGGGAGTTGGCAGCAACCTGTGGCTTACCTGTCAGAGACTTTGAGCCCAGCAGAGAGGGGACTTCCCCCTTGCATGCGAGGTGTGGTGGCTTTGGCAGCCCTTTTAAAGAAGGCAGATAAGTTCACTTTCGGACAAGCAACAGTCTGCGTCACAAAACATGCCATTTTGCCCCTGTTAGACGCCAAGGGAGGCTATCACCTATCTCAGGCTGCCATGACAAAGTGTCAAAAGCTGTTTTCAAGATCAGGTCTTACGTTCCAAACCACAGAGGGTTTGAACCCAGCGACCCTCTTGCCAATTAGTGATCAGCCAGCCTCCCACGACTGTATTCAAGTTATGGATGAAACTTATTCATCACGCCCAGATTTACGTGACACTCCCCACCCACAGTGGAGATCTTGGTTTGTGGATGGCAGCAGCTCAGTCATCAATGGGAAAAGGCAGGCAGGATATGCCATAGTGGAACTGGAGGACACAGTAATCGAATCTAAGCAGCTACCCCCAAATACATCAGCCCAGTTGGCAGAGCTGATAGCCCTCACTAGAGCACTGGAGTTATCAGAGGGAGAGAAGATCAACATTTACACTGACTCCAAATATGCTTTCTTGACATTGCATGCACATGGGGCAATTTGGAAGGAAAGGGGGCTCCTTTCTTCTGAGGGGTCTCCTGTGGCACACCCTGAGGTTTTATTGAAGCTTTTGGATGCTGTATGGCTGCCAAAGGAAGTAGCAGTGATTCACTGCCACGGCCATAAAGTGGGTCCCTCCCTAGAAGCAAGAGGGAATAGGTTGGCAGATCGGATTGCCAAGCAAGCAGCCCAGGAACAGAATGACACATATAGTGACATGCAATTGAGTCTCATTCCAATTGACATTCTTCCCCCAACTTTGCCTCAGTATTCATCAGCAGAGGAAAAGTTTGCAGCGGATGAGGGACTTGACAAGACCCCAGAGGGATGGTACAAATTGCCCAGTGGACAGTTGTGGGTGCCAGAAAGCATGGCACGGCTGGTGGTTCAAAGTCACCACGAAAGTACACATCAAGGACCTGAAGTGGCTTATCGACACCTGAGTCCTTATTTGTATATAGCAAGATTACGTCAGCTAGCTTCAAACATGTCCCGCAGGTGTGTCCTCTGCCAAAGGAACAACCCAAGGGCAGGGCACCTGCTACCCCCAGGAATTCAGTACTCTGGGAAAGAGCCCTTTGAAGATATACAAATAGACTTCACAGAATTACCTAGGTGTGGACTCTATCGTTACATGCTTGTGTTAGTGTGTAGTTTTTCGGGGTGGCCTGAAGCCTTCCCAACCAAGACTGAGAGGGCAAGTGAGGTGGTTAGGGTCCTTTTAAGAGCTCATATCCCAGCTCATGGGATACCCCGTTCATTTTCTTCAGATAATGGTCCCAGCTTCATTCATCAGGTGCTCCAAGGTCTCGTTAAGGCTTTAAACATCAAGTGGAACCTGCATACGGCATACCGGCCCCAGAGCTCAGGCCGGGTTGAGAGGATGAACAGGACTTTAAAGAGCCACCTGTCTAAACTTACTCAAGAGACTGGCAGGAGTTGGGTAGAAATGCTGCCCATTGCCCTTTTTAGATGCAGAACCACCCCCTCTAGTAAGACAGGCATCTCACCCTTTGAGCTAGTGTATGGCAGACCCATCCCAATTTCATATGGAATACGCCCAGAAAGTATAGCTTCTGTAACGCATGCTAAATATCTCCAGATGCTTGGCCGCTCTCTTTCTCTTTTGCATAGATGGGTGCTTAACCGATTACCGGTGGTTCTCCAAGAGCCCCTTCACCAGTTCGAGCCAGGAGATTCGGTTTGGGTCAAGGATTGGGACCAACAGCCCCTACGCCCCCGCTGGAAGGGTCCATTTGTGGTGTTACTGGCAACCCCGACGGCTGTCAAAGTGGCAGAAGTGAAACCTTGGATTCATTACACCCGTGTGAAGAAGGCAGCTTCAGAAGAGGAGGAAGAAGAATGGACAGTCCAGCCCAGTCCGGGTGATGATCTGAAATTGGTCTTCAGAAAGGTGACTCCAGACAGTGGGGAGCTAAAGTAAAAATCTTGGTCTTTCCCATGCATAGGCGTTTGAAGAGTTTCCTTTAAAGAATTGACTCCCCATCACAGCCTTTGAACACTTTGCCTTTAAATTTGCCCTCCAAAACAAGAGGAGGGATAGAGATTTTCCAGCTAAGGCAGAGCGGACTTGCTTTAATAGAAAGCGAGACTAACCTTCATTCAGTTCGAGACTGTGCTTATTCGCTTGTTTCCTGCCTTAATTGAGTCCTTAGACAGCCTTTTTCCGAGCGCTAGAGGACATTGCCGCAACTAGAGCCGATCTGCGGTAGCGCAGCAGCAGTCGAAGCCACCTGTCATCCAGCATTCGAAGAGCTGTCAAACTGCTGTCAAAGCCGCCGCCAGCTGTCAAACTGCTGTCAAACCGCAGCTAGCTGTCAAAAGCCTTAAAGAAGCCTAAGCGCCTTTGGGAAAAAGTTGTTTTAAGCTGCATTTAACCTGTTTTATCTTTGATTGCTTATTATATATGCTACTAATTGATGCTAATAGGATGCAGAAGGTTGCTAGAATGTTTAGATTAGTGGCTTTTATTGTTTGTTTGTTTATTATGCCTTTGTGTTCAGCAGTAGCCCAAGAGGAACTAGAACAATGCAAGCCTTGCATAGTTGCAGCCACTCAAGGGAACAAAGTGGTTAATACACTAGTTTATTACACTCAGCGCCCCATTGAATGTCCCCAACCAGGATCCACATGTCTTAACCAGGACAAGATGTATCACATCTGTGAAACCTTGTCTGGAGAATTCCTTTGTTATAAGCCTGAAATCCCTCACAGGTATAGGTACACCATTTGGGCAGGATTGCCAAGGACGAAGGTGCCCAGGAGGGACAATCCTGAGGGTGGAGGGTCTCTCTTCTACATAAACTCCACCACTGTTCTGAAAAATAGTGGCAGAAGAGCAGTGATCTGGTTTGATGCCTGTGACGCCCTAGGAAAGGGGCTAGGCATGCGCTGTGGATCAGCCAGTTGGGTCAATGCTTACAAGTCCTGTGATAAGTATTTGTGCTACCCCCATGAAGGTGCCAGAGCAGGAAACCCAGAAGTTTGGGATCCCTGTGGATCAAATAGAATATGCCAAGGATGGGGTTGTGTTTGTTCACACACCGCAGGAGGATACCCAGGATGTGCACACTTGTCACAGTTCAGGAGAGTGGGAGGAAATCGTGTCAGTCTTGTCATCAGTGAGGCACACCCCCAAATCCAGGTTTATGGGTTTGGGATCGATGGCCCAGGGAAGGATCCTCTCACCTACTTGACAATTACTCGTGAGGAGGAGAGGGAAGGCCAGAAAAAGAGCCACACTTGGTCAGTGGAGAATGCCATTGAGAAGCTGAAGGAAAGTCCCTTTGAAATTCCTCAGCATGCCAAGAACCTCTTTCTGGAAATGGCACAATCTATAGCCACTGAATTGGGTGTTTCAAATTGTTATGTGTGTGGAGGCACAAACATTGCTGAGGACTGGCCTTGGGAAGCCATGGAAATCCCTCCCCAATTATATAATAACATGTCAAGGATGGGCAATGTCACTAAGAGAGTTCCGTCCCAGAATATGACATGGACCATCACATCAAAGTTAGTTGGTCGTGTCTGCTTCTCTAAGAATGGTACTGTGCCTGTAGGCCTTTTGACCTGCATAGGTACCTGGGAAGATGGAGTCTGGACCTCACCCTCCAATGCCCCACAGCCAGAGAAGTTTAATGTCACACTATTGCCTCACCTGTACTCAGCAGCTTCAGGTGTGTGGATGGCCCCAGTGAACATGTACTGGGTCTGTGGCAACATGGCTTATGAGTTCCTGCCCAAGTCATGGTCTGGCTCATGTGTCTTGGGGTTCATAAAACCCTCATTCTTTCTAATTCCAATACAGACTCAGCAATACTTGGCTGCTCCAATATATGGGCCCTTGAACAGGAGGAAGCGTGATGACACTCCTTTCTCAGGCTTTGCCTGCAAGAACCCAGAGGAATACGAGGGAGATATTTGGACCTCTGAAAGGATTGTGTGTGTTTATGGACCTGCTAGTTGGGCCGCAGATGGGTCTTGGGGATATCACACCCCTATTTATATGCTGAACAGAATTATCAGATTACAGGCAGTCCTGGACTTGGCAGGCCAACGCATCACCTCTGCACTCACAGCCATAGCAGCAGTGACAGATCAAATAAGGACAGCTGTTTATCAAAACAGATTAGCGTTGGATTATCTGCTCGCTGCTGAGAATGGGGTATGTGGAAAGTTCAATCTGACTAATTGTTGTCTAAAAATTGATCCAGTGGGCAAGGTTGTCACCCAGCTTGCCACAGAAATTCGACAGATCACTTTCAATCCAACTCAGGAGTGGAAAGGCTTGCAAATGCAGTGGCTGAATGATTTGATGCCTCAAACATGGTTGAAAACAATAGCAGGCTCTTTAATTGCTCCCTTATGCATGCTTTTATTCTTTATAATATGTATTCCATGTTTATTGCGTGTTATACAGTCTGTGATTGCTAGAATTGTAGACAGAACAACAGGTCCCAAGCTCATAGCATTGCTGCAAGACTATGAGGCAGTTAAGATGGGCAGCTCTATCGAGTGCCCACAACAAGAGGAGGGTGTATGAAGGGAATATGCCAATTTTTAATATAGGCAGTCACTGTACATAAAATGGCTGCAGCCTGGTTCATTCCCCTGCCCCTTAATTCACCCTTAATTTCCTTTCACACATGCCTACGTGACTCAAAGCAGCACACTCAGCATACTCAGCCCCCCTTCATCCGCTCCTTCTCTGCCATCTGTGTCTTGTTTTTTTCCTGCCCCAAGACCGTTATCAGGGCCAGGAGGGCCAGGCTATTTGTCACGACCCTTCTCTACCCTGCACGGCTCTTAGAGATAGCAGGCAAGTGGAAAGCGGTTTCCTTTCGAGGCATCAAAGGAGCGTTTGACATTTCCCGCTTCAGCACTGTTTGCCTGCAGTTCCTGTGGAGCTGCAGACAGGAGGCGCTGCCGCGCAATGCTGATTAATGACTTCCAATGCGTAGGCAAGCCTTGGATAGATTGTAAATGAGACAGGAGTGGGTGGTAACAATTTTAAATGTGTTTCCTTTGATATTGTTTTTCGTTGATATTTCCGCGTAGCCACGTCCGATTTTCACCGGATTTGTGGGAGGGAATTCAGAAAAATTGTCTGTATAAAATGTATGCTCACTCGTAAGCCTGCGGGCTCAGTTTTGACAAAGAGATTTGTCTGAGTTCCACTCTGCAGAGAAGTAAAGCTTTTTCCTCGAACCTCGTTCTCTGGCGTGGTTTTTCAGCTCCTTACTCTGGCAGGGAAGCGGTCTTAGACCCCGGGGTACCCCTCTTTCAAGGGTACACCAAGGGTTTGGATGAATATTGAACAAGTCATTGTGTTAGGGCTATTTGTGTGTTTCCGTGGCAACCACAGGGCACAGCAAAGAGCAGAGAGGGACTCACAGTGTACAGTACCCCCCTTCTGATCTCTTGTGGTAAAGCTGGCATTGATGGGGATAAAAGGTCAAGATTAAAAAGATGTTAAATCATAAAAGTGAGGAGAAGGAATTCAGCTTTATAAGGAAAATGCTGAGCTGATGCCAAAGAAGAAACCACAGGTGTCTTGTCTACAGTCCAGTCACTCAGGTGCTTGGGAGATTCTCTAAGTAAGGTCAATAGGCTATGGCACCTGCTCTCTGCATTTCTTTTAAGATGCAATGTGAAGTGAGAGGCTTCCATTTGTGTGGCATATTGCCTTGTCTTTCCTTTTCTCTCCTTCTTTGTAAAAAGAAAACAACTTCAGTTACGCTGCTAAGACTGGGGATGTCTCTGTGGGCACAGATGAATGATTGTACTCATGTTGCAGCCATGGGCCACAAAGCATTTCTTGAAATTGCACAGTATTTCATTAAATGAAAAGTGCCATTTTGTTCACTGGGACTTCTCTTGCATCAGTGTTTTTGGGCCTGCAGCCTTCCTGTTAGCCACCATTCACCTTTTTCTTTCTTCCTTTTTCCCCCTGGGCAGAAACCTCAAGTTCCTCTCTCAGGGAGTATCTCACCTAACTGGATGACTAGGAGGGCTTCCATAGATGTTAAGGCCACTGCCTCTTCTCCCAGTACTGCATCAAGTATACTACTCCAAACTTACTTTTCTATTTCATAGGTGCAAAATGCAAATTCATAACACCTTTGCTCAGTCAACACTACATTTTCCAAAAGCCTAAATGAACACTGGGAGGATGGGTGTGAGGGTGAGGGGTGTTTCCTTTCATGTTCTGTTTTGCTATCACTGGGCCTCCCAAGGCAGTCCTCCCAGAATTCTCTGGGTAATCTCTGGACAAGCTTCTGGGAGTTACACACCAAAACAAATGTGCACAGTTCTACCAGTGAACACCTCTTCCCACCACTTCTGCTGCCACCCCTAGAGTGATTCCTGAAGGATTTCTGACTCGTCCTCTTACTCTGTCACCCACCATAGCTGTCACTGGGGCAGAGAAGGAGGGAGAATGAAGCCATGCCCCACAGCAGGAGACTATGAGAATGGTCAAAATGATGCAGGGCAGCAGTTGGTGGCTTAGGGCGTTTATACATGACCCCTAAACTCCGCCGCAAATGGCTGGAAGCTCCGGAGCTTTAAAATGTTTCCCCACCAGCTCCGGAGTTTGCAGACAATTAAGTAAGACCCCGCCCACCTAAGCGCAACCCAGCGCACTTTTCTTGTATCTGGTCTTGGGAGGTGAAAAATATTTGATGCGGATGTGCTGGGCTCTCCTCGCTTCTTTTTGTTTTTGTTTTTTGCCTCCCGCCCCTTTAAGAGGAACCAGGAAGTGACCGGGGCTCCCCCGGCAGCTTCCACCAGCACCAGGAGGTAAGGCTTTATTTTTTGTCCCTTTTTTCCTCCCTCCCCTCACGCAGCCAGCAGCCAGGAAGTACGGAGGGGTGGAGACACACGGAGAGCGACAAACCCCTAAGATCTCTGGTCCGAATTTAAGGGGCCAGTGGATCTTAGGGATCGTGTAAAAGTGCCCTTAGTGCCCTAAGACCCAGCTCTTCAGGGTCTTAGCATGACACTTCCGGCCAAACCCAAGGGCAAATTGATTTAAATAAAACAAATTAAAAATAAAATAAAAAGAGCTAAGGATGCTATCAGATGGTTTCAAAAGCATGCACTTGAAAAAAAATTGCATTAAAGGAAGCGTTTTTCTCTTAAAGCAATCTTTCTGTCTACTGGGGAATTGCTCCAACCAGGACCCCCAAAAGTAGAAGCTTTATAGATAAAGTGCCTGGCTAGTACTTGGATGGGTGACCGCCAGGGAATTCCAT
Organism: Phrynocephalus versicolor; assembly: GCA_023846285.1. Classification (NCBI taxonomy): domain Eukaryota; kingdom Metazoa; phylum Chordata; class Lepidosauria; order Squamata; family Agamidae; genus Phrynocephalus; species Phrynocephalus versicolor. The sequence goes on from JAHTLZ010001000.1 coordinate 11,711, forward strand.
GTGATGTAGGCACCTGGAGTAGGAACTGACAACCCACTCCAGTATTCCTGTCAAGAAAACTCCATGGACATGGGGTCATGAAGAGTTGGCCATGACTATAACAACACAACAACAAAAATCATCAATCATCAATCATTGTCATCATCATCATCATGAACATGGATCGGGTTTGGGCTGGAGCACGTTTTCTGATGCGCTGTGTGGTCACTGGGAAATAGATCACAACTGATGACTCCACAAGCAGTCCAAATTACAACCTGCTTCTCTCTGTGAGCCCAACTCTAGCATCTTTGTGTTTCTTCCAGGTCTTTTAATTCACCAGTGTGTGGAAATAATTGGGAAAAACAGAAGGAAGAAAGATAATTGATTATCACTAATTGATGTGTGCTGTCACAGAAAATCTGAATGCTCGCTTCTCAAGCACCTAGGCTTTCCAAGAAACAAACAGTAACCTGCTCATGGGCCCTGCATCTATAACCGTTTGGAGCACAAAACCTTGGGAATGCAGTCTTTAAAATGCAGAATGTACAAATGACACATTCGTTTGGGCAGTTTAACCCTGTTTTAAATGTAGTATATATTTCAGATTTCAAGGTTGAAGATATTTTAAATGCCTTTTACTTGATTCAACAAGAAAACGTGTGCTAAAGTACCACACATTTTATTGACCTTCTAAACCAGGTGTAACTCAGTGGATTGCCACAGAAATCACATGGAAGAAGTTTCTGTGTCCAGTCCTTGGTATCTACAAGTGGGACTAGTAAAGAATCATACCCAGAGAATAACTGCCAATTGGCTTTAACCACAACCAGGCTAGTTGGACCAGATGTTTGGTATTAAGGCCAAGGGGACTTCCTCCATTTCTTTTTGGATGCACTTTACAAATATTTGCCAGGATTCATGTTTTTCATCAAATATCTACTGGCAAATGGAAGACCAGCTTTTCACTGGTTTTTATAGCATTAAAGTAAAGTGAAAGCAAGCTTCAATGAGTTCTCAAATAAACCCATCATACAGTCCAATAGATGTCGGAGCCAAGCTGATTCTTGGATGGTAGCAACTCATTTTGATTGAGTAACAGAACACATGGGTGAATGCAAAGTGAGCCAACATTTCCTGGAGTGGTTGATCACATTAGGGAGAAATTTAAGTGCCGTCATCTTGACTTGAAAGAGTTTGTAGAAACATGGGAGAAATGTTGGAGGTGTTTCTATAAGGAATGAAGGGTGTTATTTAATGTAGGATTAAACAGTGCTTACCCTTATGACATAACAGTGTGTAGAACTCGCAAAAGAAAATGATACAATATATTGCATGAGAATGTTTATGCCATGCAGATAATTGTTGTGGAGATTTTGTGGGGCATAGCCTTGTTGTTGCAAGGTAGCTGTACAAACCTTCCATAATTTTAAATTGTGCAATGCATTGCTCTGATATGAATGAAGAAAAAAGCTGCACCAGCCAACAATTTTTGCAGAACTTGTGCCAGTCTTGGGATCACATTTTCGGAGGAGCAGAGAAACTCGGAATTTTGCACATAAATTTTAGAGGAACAGCATTACATTGCCAATGTTTGGAGGAACAAAGCAAAGGGCTTTTAAGATACTGAAGAAAACAGCTGTTTAATTGTAGTTTTTTTAAAAAACTGCTAAAATACCTAGTGCAAAGTAAGCAGCTTTTAAGTATCAGTACACCCCATTATAGCTGTCTCAGAATAAAAATATTGTCAAGAGCATTTGCTGAAATGGTATATCTATCAGTAAAATAATTATGAAGGCCTAATGTTTATCACCCAAAGACCCATTTGTGATCCATTATCATTAGCGATGTACAATCAGTATGGCTTCATGTTTTTATATAAAACTAGAAACTGCCATGAAAAATATGCATATTACCAAAAATGCTACTTGGAATTACACGCCATATTGCTACTGCTGTTTCAAGTTTACTACGGTCAAGGGACCAGAACAGATACAAAAAATCATGTGGATAGCTGACTCTCTCTTTTCCTGGGGAAGCTGTTTCAGTTCTAAAATGGAGTCTGGTGTCAGTAATAAACTGGATGATGGTGATGAAACTGAAGCTTAATCCACAATGTTGGCCAATTGTCAAATTCTAAAAAAAAATGCAGACATTTATCTTGGGTTTTCTTAGTGTTTCTCTTGTTTGTTTGTTCACAAACACATTAATTTTATTTGTATTGGAGGAAGATTGAAGTTTTTTTTAAAAAAACTTGCTGAACTTGTGCCAGTCTTGGGATCACATTTTCGGAGGAGCAGAGAAACTCGGAATTTTGCACATAAATTTTAGAGGAACAGCATTACATTGCCAATGTTTGGAGGAACAAAGCAAAGGGCTTTTAAGATACTGAAGAAAACAGCTGTTTAATTGTATTTTTTTTAAAAAAAACTGCTAAAATACCTAGTGCAAAGTAAGCAGCTTTTAAGTATCAGTAAACCCCATTATAGCTGTCTCAGATTAAAAATATTGTCAAGAGCAATTGCTGAAATATTATATCTATTAGTAAAATAATTATGAAGGCCTAGTGTTTATCTACCAAAGACCCATTTGTGATCCATTATCATTAGAGATGTACAATCAATATGGCTTCATGTTTTTATATAGAACTAGACACTGCCATGAAAAATATGCATATTACCAAAAATGCTACTTGGAATTACACACCAGCACCACACTGCTACTGCTGTTTCAAGCTTACTACGGTCAAGGGACCAGAACAGATACAAACAATCATGTAGGCAGCTAACTCTATCTTTTCAAATTCTAAAATGGTATCTGATGGTAGTAATAAACTGGATTATGGTGAAGAAACTGAAACTTAATCCACCGTGTTGGCCAATTGTCAAATTATAAAAAATTGTAGTCATTTATCTTGGGTTTTCTTAGCATCTCTCTCTTTTGTTTGTTTGTTTACAAACATGTGAATTTTATTTGTATTGGAGGAAGATTGGCCTCTAAAAGGAAATATTTCCCTCATGCCAAGAGGTGGCAAATGTTGTGATATTCATATGGATACTCACAATCTAGTTGTGAGGAATCACAGAATTCACTTGGCTTCTACAGGTGGGTGATACAACTCATGGAGGAGAAGTTTGTAGTGAACTGGCTTTATCTTTTTTCCTTTTATGTGCTTTAAAAACATTTAATGGCCTGTTTGCTTTTATTGGAAGTACCAAACTAATGCCATTCCAGACTTAAATGGATTTTTTTTAAAGAATTGGGTGAAATGGATTATCGGAAGTGGTTGATGTTGTGATGAATTTATTTCATTTCATTTCGATGTGATAAAGGCAGAGACAGAATTTTGTGGGAGCAGTTTTCAGAAGGGAGAGAGGTGAGTTCTCAAACAGCATGTTCACTATCAGAAACAAACAAACACACAAATAGCACATCAGCAGTAGTGAAGCAATTAAGAATTCAGGTACTGTCCAGATAAGAATTCTAATCTCCAGACGAGGATGCTCTGGGTCAGTCAATAGGCAGATCAGAGAGTGAGGACCCAACCTATGTTATACTACTATTAAAAAAAACCCTCAGGCTGCAGTATTTGTGTATACATCAGTATGTCCAAATTTCAGCAGCTGAAGAACTGCCTTTGCACAGTTAAATCTATTGGACTAGCTGCAACCATTACTAGAAAAATCTGATTTGCTTATAGTGAGATTTACCTTAGCTACATCCCTTTTCATTTACTGTATTATAATTGTGTTGTTTATCAGAGATATTAACAATCTTGCATGCTTTGTAACAGTGGGTGTCAGGAGGAGCGGTGTTTATAGGACTGAAATGGGACGATTAAGCTAGATATTGATTGCAATCCAGAGAAAGCACTATTATCATTGTCAACTAGTAAAGATTATGATGCTACAACAAAGGAACTAATAGCAAATCTCACGACAGCTGCCAGATTAATTATAGCAAGAAACTGGAAATCTAAACTACATCTCAAGATTGAAGATTGGTATAACGAACTTTGGGATATAGCCATAAATGATAAATTGTCTTGTAGCCTAAAAGTTAAACGAGGAGAAATGAAAAAAGATGTTTTTTACGACATTTGGGGAAAATTTATAGACTATGTATTAGTTGAAGGGAAGGGGAAAGAGCCGACAAATACTTCAAGACAATTCTGGAGAAGAGGACTTTAAGAAGATTACTAGAACAGAAGACGGAGTAACAAAGAAGAACTCATGGATGGTCCCGGGGGGTGGGGGTACACTTGTATTGTTAATTGTTACTTGTTATTTTGCTTTTATTTTGTTTGTATGTAGTTTAAAATTTAATAAAAACTTATTTAAAAAAGGGCTGAAATGGGATTTTAGGCCCATTTTATAGCCCAACAAATAGACAAATCAAACATAACTAAAAATCCAATCAATTCACTTTCATTGGGAGTATTAAATTGTACAAATAAGAATGGATGAATTAGCTATTTTGAATAAATTTTGCAATTTGATTTTTAATTCATGCTTATTTCTTGTTGTGGACAAATAACAGCCCTCCTGATATAATAATAATAACTTTATTGCGGTCAAAGACCAAAAACACCAAATAATCCACAATAATCGCATACAATTCAAATTTTGAAATAAGTACAAATTATACAGTCTTCCATTAAAATATTAATAAATAAACCCTTACTTACAGATTCATAAATTACATACTCTACTAAGCTATCTATATCCTTAAAATAAGATAAAACCATGGCCAGGTTTGTGGTATAGGGGTATTATTATTTATCTTGGACACAACCCAAACATCTGTTTGCGAGTTACTATTGCTGCCGCACAGAATTTAGCCACTTTTCTTGTAATATCATGATTGTCATCAGAAAGTAGCATTTGTACATAAAATCCCTTTGTTCTTCCTGAAAATTTGCAGATAATAGGAGATAGGAGCTCCATGCGGATATCCCGATAGCAAGAACAATATAGGAGCACATGTTTAACAGTTTCAATTTGGTCATTATTGCATGGGCAGATACAGTCTGATGGAAGCAAACCTTGAAACCTTCCCTCCAAAAGCTTAGAAGGTAGTACATTGAATCTAGCCAGTGTAAATGCCCTTCTGACATTAGGTGAAATAAGACTGGCTAAATATGGAGATATGGTAAAAGCAGATTTCAAAATGTAGTTGTAATTTCCCCAACTGGGCAACATGATTTTGTAGTTCTATATCCCAGACCCTTAGTTTCACCGCATTCATAGCCTCTGTAAAACCCATTGCTATGTGTAGTAGGAGAGTAGCCTAATTTTGATATCTCTGCAATTATATGCTTCTTCCATTCTGACTGAAAAGTGTGTATTAACATCAATGGGGCCAGATGAGTTTAAGCCAGTATTTAAACATAAGAACTTTGACTCGTGCTACAACCTCTAGATGAAGAGCTACATTGGAAGTACAAGGTAGTATTCCCAGGATAGCTCTCACAAATTTGGTATGAACAATCTCCAGAGGTCGTAAATCAGCATAACCAAACACTTGAGAGCCATAAAGCATTTGGGAGATGATTCTGGCCTTAAAAACTTGTATTGCTGATGGGACATGTTTCCCCCAACTGGTGTGGAAGAATCTAGTAAGTGCTATACGTCTGTGAAGATTCTCAGTCATCCAGGTGCGTTTAACTGGGAGTTGAGTCATGGCTACTGGACTTCTTTTTGAGAGATAGAAACGTTTAGCTGTTCATCCAAACAGCTTCATCGGTCTTCAGTTTGGATGAACAGCGAAACATTTCTATCTCTCAAAAAGAAGTCCAGTAGCCATGACTCAACTCCCAGCTAGTAAGTGCTACAACATTTTTGAGCACTCATTGCTGTGTGGTTTACATGTGTAAGCCAAGAGCCGGAAGAGTGAAATATTATGCCAAGATATTTATAATACGGCACTTGCTTAATAAGTCGGCCATTTAGAGTCCATTGATGCTTTATTCTCCTGCTGCTAACAACCATAATCTTAGTTTTGTCATAGTTGATTGTTAGTTGTTCTTTATTGAAGTAGGAGGAGAAGGATCTCAGAAGTCTTCTGAAGCCTACACTACATGTTATTGACAATAAAACAGCATCGTCAGCATATAGAAGTATTCAGATTGGGTGGGTGGCAAGCATAGGTTGGTGAAAATTTGGGTTACTTAAGTTACCAACTCGGCCATTGATGTAGAAATTAAACAAGCTGGGGGCTAATATGCAGCCCTGCCTCACTCCATTGAGTACTTTAACATGGTTGGATAAGATCCCAGCTGAATTACATAGGACTCACAGATATGTATTTTCATGGAGTTGCCGCATCAGCAGAAGAAGCCGTTTATCAATATTAGTTGTCTCAAATTTAGACCACAGGCTTTCCCTTGGTATGAGGTCGAATGTGGATTTGAAATCTATAAAGGTTGCCTATAAGGCACTACCTTTAGGGGAAGAATATTTGCATGCCAGATGATGTAAAATGAGACCCTGATCTACGGTAGATTTGCCCTGCCTGAATCCGGCCTGTTTCTCTGCAAGTATATTCTCCTTCAGTAGCCAATCCTATAGTTTCCCCAGTAAATGGCTTGCATAAAGTTTACTAATGGTGTTTAATAAGCTAATGGGGCGATAATTAGCTGGGTCCCCTCTATTACCTTTTTTGTAAATGGGAACAATAATAGCTACACCCCAGTCCTTGGGGAAACAAGCTGTTTTGTCAATCCAGGTAAATAAAGAGGCTAGTACCAAAGCCCACCAGTTAGCATTAGACATGATTAGGTCAGGTGGGATATAGTCTGTACCAGGAGCCTTATCTGGTTTGAGTTTCCGTGGGAGCAACTGGGAGCCATTCTGGCAAATGTTCAAAATCAGTCTGGGATTTTATAATGCTGGTCGGATGAACTGCATAAATGCTGTGAAAATATTCCTCCCAGATGCTAGGCAATATATAAAAGTCTTGCTTGGGTATGTTGGATAATGTTCTCTTTGCCCTCCCAGCCCAGGAATAACGAGGCAGACAACGGCATTGGGTT
>JAHTLZ010001001.1:167-15171 GCA_023846285.1 Phrynocephalus versicolor
GAGAGAGAGAGAGAGAGAGAGAGAGAGAGAGAGAGAGAGAGAGAGAGTCTTATACATGGGAAAATACTGTATTTCAAGGTGAGCTCTCATTATTTACAAATCCATTTCCTTACCTTGGAAGTGTCTTGAAAGTGGATTTTAATCTCTGAAATCTCTCACTGAGACAGGATCATGCCTTACCCCAAATTCTTGTGAAGATACATCCTTTCACCCAGCCATTAGCAGCCTATGTACTGAAGTCAATTCATTAATCTTTAAAGTGACAGTATATTTGTTTGCACTTATGCTTGCTTTGGTTTTGTTACAGGTGCTGAGATAAGCGAACAGGACTTGCTGTTTAGAAATACAATAACAACTCCTTCCATCTTCTAACATCTTGTTAAATGAAGTAATATGGAGATGTCACCACAGCTGTCCTATTTTCCTGATATTCCTGCTGGCCTAATAAAACCTATACTGTAATAAGTTTTGTTTTCCTTTTTTTAAATTAAAGTCAGACAGAGATATTTTTGCTATCAATTGCTTGGCCTTCCTCTGAACACATTAATTATTCATATTGCTGTAAGAATAGTCAGAAAAGAATATGCATAGGAATTTTATTTGGAACTGACAGAGAGATATATAGAAGCTTTAGAAAACAACATGTACATTTTTTGTATGAGGTCCACCCACATAGCTGACGACGAGTATATCTGAAAGCAATAAATCGAGACATCCTTATACAACAGGAGCATTTTTCACTGCAGATTAGAATTCAGTTCGAAATACAGGAGCATAAGTGTAATAAAGTACAAAAAATGTTTTAAATTACATTCTAAACATGGAACAAATTTTCTTCTGTTTAGAAAAAGCAAGATATTTCTATTATTTTTTCCAGGATGACAAAACATGACTCTGGTAAATTAGAATCTTCAAGTGGCCACCAGGAAAGTGTCATTATTTTGATTTACAGGGGTCTGCATTTGCTAAACCAGCAAGTTGTCCAGAGACTAAATTCATGAAGGAGTAAATTAGGGGTAGAGCAAATTTCTGGTGCAGCAAACATCTCTTGCTGGTAATCTTAACACATGGTAGCATTTTATATAATGCGAGCCAATTATTTCAATACCTTTTCAATGTTCTCATTTGTTAGGGTTTCTTTATCATATCCCATATTCAACTCTTACACATGAAAAGCTGGTTTGTTATTGATCCAGATGAGGAGAGGCACTTGTTAGCTTTTCTGTCTAACGTTTAAAAACAACTTGGGTGGCGTTGAATGATAAGTACTCTGTTGTGGTTGCACGGGAGATAACCTATAGTTTCTACTGATTTGCTGCTCCTTTTTTGGGTGGTGGTGGTAAGAGATTTTGGGGTTACTTCACGTCCGTTTTGTCTCTCTAAGTGTCATGCTTTGGAACGGTACAAAAAAATCTTGCTTCATGTCCATCACGCAACAGCTGAAATTTGTCTCAACCATGCCGCCAGAATGGGTGCTAAGCGAGACAAATCTGTACCTGGCACTGGGGTAGGGTATTTCCTTGTCACGGTTTGTTCCCGGTTTCTGTTCCGAGACAAGACACTGTGAGGTAACAACTGTCATGCAACTAAACATTCGTTTCTCTCAGAAAACTGTGTCCCAAGTACTGGGTTGGGTGTTACATTCAAAGTGTCCACCACCCCCTTGTCCTCCTCCGTTAAATACCAATATACAGACAGAAGGATGGTCCAACATAAGAGGGGTAACAGCTCAGGACCAGAATCAGAAGTACACCTCCACTTGAAGGACAAAGGGCACTCATTCAAAGATGAGGAGATGTACACATATTAGACAGAGAAGATAGATGGTTTGAGAGAGGAGTCATGGAAGCCATTCATGTGAGCATTGAAACCCCCTCTCTCAACAGAGGTGGAGGCCTCAGGCATAGTCTATCTGCTTTTTATCAGGGAGTGATTTCAACAATACCTAGACAAATCAGAAAGCCTTCACCACCTAAGCGATAGCTAACAACCCATACTTGATAGGTTTCAGCACCTCAGGCCATTGTTCACCTTAAGGCTATGGATGCTATTGTCTACCTAACAAGCCTATTCAGACCATTGTACATCTTAGACCAGAGCAACAAGAGACCAGAGCAACAAGAGGTCAAAGCTGACTATAAGATGGATGACTAGCACTAGCTGTATTCAGACTGATGAAGCTGTTTGGATGAGCAGCAAAATGTTTCTTTCTCTCAAGGAAAAGAACTCCAGTAGCCATGACTCAGCTTCCAAATAAACTCACCTGGGTGACTGAGAATCTTCACAGATACACAGACAAATACGCCTTCCTGCAATGTATTACCAGAACTGGCCAATAGATGGAACCAGTGATTATGCTATTCAAGTGCTAATGGAAAGGCCCCCATGGAACCGTGCCAGACAGTTTGGGAACCACTGACATTTTGTATCAATGGACCGAATATGATCTGGCGCTTCATAGAATCCTCGAAGAGTGAAGTTGAAAGGGGCTTATTTGGCCTTTGTGTCCAACCCCCTTCTCAATGCAGGAATACAGATCAAAGGATGTCTGTCGGGTGATTGTCCAAAATGCCTCAATTCCCTAACTCTCAAATGCCTCTTCCTAAAGGGAAACAATACTTTAAAGTTTGTAAGCACTGTCTTCTCCTCCTTCGCACACCCAAGTTCTTCGCTCTTGACCTCCTGCCAATACCTCTGTCCTTGATAGTGCGGAACAAGCCAGTAGTTGTTGAGCAGATTATTAAGCCTGAAGCCTCCAATGCCTGTTTCCCAGAGCAACAGAGCCCTGCGAGCGTCTGAGTGGGAGCTTCCAAAGAGGTAAATAAACAGGGGCAGTTTATTTATTTACAGTGGAACCTTGACTTACATACTGCTTGACTTACATCATATTTGACTTGCAGCAAGAAGGGGCCTGTTTGACTTGAGTCGCAGGCTTTGACTTACATCTCAGAGCCCCGGCGCAAGGCACCAGAATTGGGCGGCAGCCACAACCCAGGATCGCGGCTGCCACCTCCAAACTGCTCCTGCCTTCTTATTTATTTATTTATTTTTATATTTATATACCGCGCCTTCTTCCCAGGACGGGAACTCAGGGTGGTTAACATAAATGATTAAAAAGATAAAAGGCTAAAAGGCGGACAACGACAGGGGCAGTAACAGCAGCAGTCCAAACATATGTAAGTGAGCTGGGGCAGAAAAAGGAAGCTACTCATTGTTAAAAGCATCCCTAAAGAGTAGCTGGTCCTCGGCCTCACCGAAGCCGCCGCTGCTGCCGGAGGAGAAGAAGGGCTGGGAGCTCGGAGCTGGCCTCGCTGGTTAGACAGTCGGCTCAGTCTTGTAAAAAATCTGGCTGCAGAAGTCTGGTCCACAATGGAAGCATTTTAGTTGGGGAGCTGTACACTTATGGGACTCTAATGGTAAGTAAGCATAGGGTTGTTCAGAACTTGGAACGTCAGGTTAAAAATCAGTAAAACTTAAATGTTAGACATTGTTGCTCTGAACATTAAAAAGTGGAAGCATATAACTTGTGGACTAGAATTCCACTGCCTCCTCCTCTCTTTGAAGAGACATTTCATTTACATCCCCAGAAGGAATCTTCTATCCCAGTCAAATTTGTGTTAAATTGCTGTTTTCGTGGGTCTTTTTCATCATCTGGAACAGATTAATCCGCTTTCCCATTACTTTCTATGGGAAACGTTCGTTTGACTTAAGTCATGTTTGACTTAAGTCTAGACCACTGGAACGGATTAATGACGTAAGTCAAGGTTCCACTGTAGTTCATTTATTTCACGAGCGTATACACAGCCCGATTAGTGCTAAGCTAGTCCCCATTTTGTGTAGGATTAGCGGACAAGGGAGGATGAAGCTTTGTCTGGCGGCTTGAGGCTGATCATTCGTCTGAGCTTCCTGGAAGCATATTTTGGGGTTTCGGGCTATTTGATTGCAACAGCGTGCCCTGTGCCAAGGACGTGGTGCTGGAGGGCAGGGAGAGAGAGCTACGGCTGAGATGGAGTGAGTAGGAGCCAGCAATTGGGATGAGGCTTACTCTTGCCACATCTGTGACTGCACCCCAGAGACCTTGTGGGGTTCTGAACTGATAAATAGAATTGTAGGAATGACAAGATAACCCATCTGGGCTGCGGTTCTACCAGCGTTTTCTGCATACTTTCCCGGTGGCAAACTGCGTAGTAAAAGATCGCATGCTAACCGGGAAGAGAAGTAAATTCTGGTCCTGGCCAACCACACCCCTGGAACAGCAGTTTCAGCGAAGTTTCCTAATCCACCGCCAAGGGCTGGATTTAGAAACTTCGCTCGAAAACGCTTACTTATTTGCTTCTCTAACCATGACAGGACCCTGAAAATACGCAGTAAAATCAGTTGTTCCCCTTTAACACCACGGAGGCTTGGAAGCTAGAGCCGGAAAGAAGGACAAAATGTGAAGTAGACAGGTAGAGGCCGAACCAGAATACGAAAATACGATGCAGAAGAGAGGACACTAACTGCACATTAAAAACCATGTGACCGCCCGGAAAAAATGCGCAGAAAAATTACATGCGCAGAAAAATTACATACGCAGAAAACCCTGGTACAACTGCGGCCTTTGTGCGGGTGAACAGAATGCTCTGAACCCCCCGGCAGGCGGGTTGAGGCCTTTTATTAGGTGGGGTAAACAACGCTTCACAAGGGGAGCCAGTGTAGTAGATAAAGTGACGGACTAGGACCCCGCAAACCTGGGTTAAAATCCCAGCAATAACATGGAAACTCCCTGGTGGAGTGGAACATTTGAAAGCCCTTTTAGAGTTGTCATAAGTTGATTCCAACTTGACAGCGCATATCTAACAAAGGAAACATTGGACTGATCCCATGGTGAGATAAATTCAAAGAGAACTGCTGGATAGCTCAGGAGTTTGGGTCTCTGGCTACAAAGCCAGAGGTTGGAAGTTCAGGGGCCTGCTGGGGCACCATGGCAGGGGTTAGACTCAGTGCTCCACAGGGTCCTAAGAATATAAGAACAGCCTTGCTGGAACAAGGCCACAGCCCATCCAGTCCAGCGTTCTGTCTCACACAGCGGCTCTCCATTTGCTTCAGGGTATTCCCAAGCAGATGTCTTCACCTTTCCAGCTCTGCAGTCATAAGGTGGTGGTTAGTTTGTGCTTAGTACAGGGGAGTATCTGGGGGGGGGAGAGAAGGTACATTTGCCCTAGGTGCAGCAATCTGGGGGCCCCTGGAGGGGGGAGCAGCAGGAGGAAGCCATTCACCCTCCTGCCTTCCAGCTGTCCTCCTTTCCCCTAAGACTTGGCGACGGCACCGCCGCTGCTGCGTGCCAGGCAAAGAGCAAAGCAGGCAGGCAGGCAGGCAGCAGCGCGGTGGCCATGGCGCCCTCCTCCTCCTCTTCCTCGCCTCGGTGGGAGAGGTGAAAGGTGCATGCATATACTGCATGCACACATGCATGTGCCACACACCCATGCACCCACCCCACCCCCACCGGTCTGCCTGTCCACCCACCCCACACCTGCAGGGTTCAGCCCCCCGTTGCTGGGTGGGTGCGATCTGGGGGGACAGCAGGAAGGGCGCAAAAACGAACTTTGTCCCCAGGCGCTCTCAATCCTGGCTACGCCTCTGGCTTAGTAGGGAGTACCTGATGGATCGGGGTTTCTTAAAAGGTGAAATACTAAAGGTGGTCAATAAATAAATAAATATATTAATGCTATTATATGATGGGAAAGAAAAGTGGGAAACATCTGCAGAAGGCAAGGGCTGTGTGATTGTGGGGAGGTTAGGATCTTTCAGATGAGCTTCAACTTAAAAAAGGACATGCATGATCAAATAAAAGCCAGGAAAACCACCCAGGAAGAGTATGAACAAATACTCCGTATTGGACAGGAACCCAAATCTCAAAATGAGCTCAGACATGCAAGAGAGGTTAGGATTAATTTTAAAAAAAAAACTTTTCCCAGTTACCTTTAGGTCAAGCAAAAAGCAGCTGCATGGGCAGAATGGATGTGTGAGCGAAGGCAGAATTATTGAACATGTACTTTGCCTCTGTCAGTTAGAAATATTTTAGCAAATAAATGCATTCAGCATGTTAATTTTTCTTGTGGCAAATGGGAGGGGCACAAGCTAGGATAGCACCAGCTTTGATTTTTCTCCCTGGACCTTGAATCCTTGACTCTGGTTCAATCTGGACACACACCAGGTGTTTGCACTTTCTGTATTGTTATGTTGATCAACAGGGATGCAATATTTTTCTCTCTCCTGTACACAGATTATCTGGTGTGAGTAATGCCTCATCCATTTAGTCCACTTTCACAGTGTCCCTTCTTTTTTTGGAGATGACATTTCACGGTGGGAGCAGTGTTATTAAATTGAACATAATTGCAGCAGTCAATTATTAACATTTCAACTGAAACAATTGGAAACAGCAATAACATTTGATCTGTGGCTTGCTGTGTTGTGTTCCATTTTCAAATTGGTTGTTTCTTTGTCTGCTTGTTTCTGTTTACAGCATGTATTTTATTCCATTTTAAAGTCTGTGTTTTCTAATTCCTCAAATTTTTTTTGGCGCAGTCTGCACAAACCTCAGTCACCAAGCCAACTGTTTTCCCAAGAAGCTGTCAATGTGCAAGTAAAGCCAGAATACCACCTGTAACTCAAGTGGATTTTTATTTTATTTTATTTTATTTTTGAGGGGGCGGACAATAATTTTTCATAAAACCGTAAAGTTGAAGAGTCAGGTGAACACCCAAGGATCACCTAGCCAGTGCAGAAAATTGACAGCTTAAGTGCCATCAACAGATTCAAAGGAAGGACAATTTTTTGAAGATACCTTGTGCAGCCAGAGTCACTAGTGTGGCCGTATTATAGTGTATGAAGCTAGAAATTCTCAAGTCCATAAAGAGAAGAAAATTACAATATTTCGGTCTCATAAGGCACAAAAACAAATACCATCTGCTGCAGGTTATCCTTCGAGGGAAAATGTAAGCCAATGGCTAGTATATTCCTCTTGGAGGTCAGACAGATATTAGCCAAGAATAGAAAATTTTAAATGCATTACGAAACTGAGAGACCAAGATATAACACTCTCTTTTTTTAGTAGCCCATTAAGTATTAGTCTCAGCCATATTGATATATTTGAAAGATGATAGAACTTAGGCAAATAGATAAAATATAATGGGTTGATGATGTTTATTATTTACTTAATCTTATAGATTAGATGGGATATCTTAAATCAAAATTACTATCTTCACAATTTGTACTAGATGAAAACAGATATAAATGTATGCCTATCATATATTGAGCTAGGCAAATAGATTTTAAAGTGCTTAGTAAAATGAAGAATTAAGATTAAATAGGCTGGTTTAATACTGTACTTTGTTATTTTCACTTTTTGTACTAGATGAAGATGGAGATAAGTAATAATAAATACAATGATGGAAAAGAAGCATGTAAATTTGGAATATTCCAAACACTTGGGCTGAAATCAGGGCCGGTGCTAGGATTTTTTGAGCCCTAGGCGGTGGCGGGGGGCGGCAGGGGATGCGGGGGGCGGCCGCGGCAGCCATGGCGGGTGGAGGTTGCAGGCAGGTGTCGGCGTCAGCAGGGGGAGTGGCCGGGCAGGCGGCGCCCCCTCTCCATTTTGGCGCCCTAGGCAACTGCCTAGTTCGCCTTAATGGACGCGCTGGCCCTGGCTGAAATATTGGGAAAATATTTGTATTTAAACTATGCAACACAGCAACACACAAGCAATGCATTTGTTTTAACTTGTCATGCTTAGAAAATTCAATAAAATGTTTTTTAAAAAAAGAATGGAAGCCAATGGTTTGCAGTGAGTGCAGCCTCTCTATTTAAAATAGCTTTGGGTAACAACCAGATTGTGCTACTGTTTGCCAACGTTCTACGAGGACATGCCTCTTGAAGATGACAAAATTTTAACTCTTTTTCAATCATTCCATTCCATTCCAGGGCTCCTTAACTCTGTACATGTGGTAGCATACTATGAGCAAGATACTGCCGGGAAGAGGAGAAGAGGAGTTCCTCAATCAGATAGTGTACTGAAATATCACAGGCATTTGTCCAGATTTTACTTCCCATGTTTCTTTAGAATCTCCTTTCTTCTAATCCCTTCTGCCCATTGTAGCAGCGGGTGTGTGCAACTTGCTTCATCTCTCTTCTGAAAATCTTGTGATAAATACCTGAAGATGGCTATCTTGCCACCTTTGCGTCTTCTCAAGGTTGAGGAGCCCCATCGCACAGTGGTTAAATGCCTGTCCTGCAGGTAAAACTGTGCTCACAACCTGGGGTTCAATCCCAGGTACCGGCTCATGGTTGACTCAGCCTTCCATCTTTCCGAGGTTGTTAAAATGAGTATCCAGCTTGGTGGGGGAGCAATGTGTAGCCTGCATACTGTAGTTAAACTGTAAGCCGTCCAGGGACTATTTGAAGTGGTATGGGGTGGTATATAAGCAGAACACTTTGCTTTGCTTTTTAGCTGTCCGCTCCTAGGCTAGCTAGCTTCAGGCAGATCAAGATTGGAGATAAGCTGTCTCAACAGCTGAGACCGGAAGAAAGGAAAACAAATCAAATCAGTTTAAGAAAATAAACCTCCTGTTCTCAAGAAGGCTGGATCAGGAGGCTAGGGCTAATCGGTTCATTTCCGAAACAAAAAATGGTGTTTCATTTCATTTCTTGACGACATACTGTTTTCTCTTTCGTTTTGTAAGGTTTCGTAAGCTTACAAAACGATGAAATAGCATGTCAAGTTGTGTAAGGTGCCCATCCCTAGTTCCAGCCCAGTGTCATGGGCTCACATGAGCTCTGTTCCTCATGGCACAATCCCTTGTTTCCCACATAAGAATCCAAAGTATATGCTGTGATCTCTCTGGAGGGGGTGGGCGTGGGGAGGAATGACCCTGTCTGAAATACATAGTTATTCATGTATACCCCTATTTGGAATTTGAAAAGAAATGAGTAAATAATGTCTTGGCCCCTTAAAGACAAGACAGTTTTAGTTGGCTTTGGTATTCATCCATTCTGGCTGCTTCATTGGAAGTTTCTGCTGTTACGAACTAACATGGATATTGCCCCTGGAAATTTTAGCTATTATTTAGCTGAAAGTAATGCTGTTCAGTTATGTTCTGCCATTAGGACATTGTGCTGGTTTGTTTTATGCTTGCAGTTTTTTGGTTTTATATATGTGAGTTTTATATAACCAATAGTGCACAGCACTATTCTCAATAGTATAATAATAATAATAATAATATATTTTCCTTTAATTGATATATTGTTATGTTTTCTTTTAATTGCAGATCACTGTTTTTATATGTACACCATCCAGAAAAGAAAAAGTATAATAATATGATTAAATCAATTAAAATAAAATAATATTTATTATTCTTTTCCTTTAATTGCAGTATATCACTGTTTTATATATATACTATCCAGAAACGCAATTATATAATATATCATATCAATTAAAAGAAAAGAATATGTATTGTTCTTTTCCTTTAATAGCAGTATGTCACTGTTTTTCTTTCTACATCATCCAGAATAGTGAAGCGCACTAATGGAGCAATATATAAATGACAGGAATTAATAAATAAATAATTCATTTATCTGGAACAACTGTCTCTCTGCTTAATAAGCAGAAGCGCAGTGTGTGTGCCTGCTGTCTGACTCAGTTCAAATATTTCACTTTTGTGCCTGTTTCATCTGCTCTAATTGCAGGGCTCATTTTGTAAAATGTTGTCTACTACTTGTTACTGCAATCATTTTTGACAGCTACAATGATTTCTGGCTCGCCCTAATTTCTCCTTTGACATTCCCCTTTATGTCTCTGGTGTTTTAAGTTTTTTTCTTTTTCTATTTTTAACCATTCTTTTCTCCAAAAGCACCCAGTTTCAGATGACGAAAATAAAGAGATTGACAGGCGGTGCTGATGAGGGTCCATGCAAATTAGGGTTGAGGCAAGAATTCTTTTTTCCACCAGCCTGACAGGGGGCCAAACTTTAGCAAGTGGCATTTCTTCAGGACTGGAGACCAACAAGAGAATGTTCGCTTGTTAGATGTCTCGGTGTAGGCTGATTTTGCCCTCACCTTGCCATTGTACAGTATAAGGCACTGTAAGTCCTGTAGAGTTGCAGTATCACAACTACTTAGTGACTACGATATTGACAATGATAGCCACTAATATGCACCCAGAGCTAGTGAAAAGGATAACGAAGTAGAATCTAGAAATGGTCCATGTGGCGAAACCTGACAGGTACCTCATAAATACTGAAATGATGAGAACTGGGTATAGCCTATGGTTGTGGCTAAAATGTGTGTAATCCCTAACTGCAACCATTTTGATGCTGTACCAATTTGCCCCATAGGCGATTCTGTTAAGCATATTTCCCCTATCTCTGCAATTTGTTATGTTGTACAGGTTTTATGTTATACAAACCGTTTGTTCTATGAGGGTCCGCTGTGTGAGTCTGTGGGGGGGGGGGGAGAAAGAGAGACAGAGGCATTGGACCCTTGTATAACAAGTGTTTTTTTAACAGAAAATCTGCTTAAAGGAAACATCGCCTATAGCGCGAATCTGTACCAAAAAAACAAAAAACGGTCGCAATTAGGGATTAATGTGTTTTCAATGCATTCCATAAAGAAGGCTGATCGCTGCAGAATTGATGCTTTTGATCTGTGGTGCTGGAGGAGAGTCTTGAGAGTCCCCTGGTCTCCCTAACGAGCCTATTCAGGCTTTGTTCATCTTATGAGCCAATCAGACCAGGGGACAAGAGGTCAAGCTGACTATAAGAAGGTCTCTTGCACTAGCTGTATTCAGACCGATGAAGCTGTTTGGATGAACAGCGGAACGTTTCTATCTCTCAAAAAGAAGTCCAGTAGCCATGACTCAACTCCCAGATAAACAAACCTGGATGACTGAGAATCCTCACAGACGTACTGGACACCTAGGCTAGGATCACTCATACTATAATATTCCTGGTTGCTATGCACAGATATTAATGGTGGACAGTGAAGGAAACCAATTCATTTGGCGTGTGATGATGGAGGAGAGCTTGATGGGTACCATGGACATAGACTTCCTTAGAAGGCAGTAGACTCTCCTTAATTGGAAGCTGTTTTGCTTACGTTACGTGCTTGTTTGCCTGTATATTTAAAGGCAGAGGCCAGACCGGCCAATACTTCCCACATCAGAAGAAGTTGGACTACATGATCCTTGGGATTCCCTTGAAACATACAGTTCTGCAATTCTATGCTTGTCTTGTGGAACCCAGTAAAAAACTGTCTAAGTTGTACCTTTTCATTTCAAGTGGATAACTGGCAAAGAACAGTAAAGGCGCTCCTGACTTACTTATTAATTTTATGTTGAGTGTTGTACTGGCCACAGGGTCTCTGTCAAGAACTGCTAAGCTGTATGACGACTGAGCCCTAATTAGCTTTCTTGACTTTTCATAGACTGCTGTGCCAATGTTCTGTTTTGCTATCTTTCAGAATGAAGCTAATTAAAAATGGCTTAGATAGCAGGGTGTGTGTGTGTGGCTATAGACAGATACAAAAGGATCAGTATCTGCTGATTCACTCATCCAAGGTTAGGAAATAATGGAAATATTAATAGAATAATCCTAGAAGTATGGTAGGATCCACACATCCACAGATTCACTTATCCACGGTCTCAACCTATTATAGATAGTGTGGCTCTATACTGGTCAGTTCTGATAATGCATGTTAAAAAAATTCTGGGTTCCTCCCTTTACTGTATTACAGTGGTCCCTTGAGTTATGAACACCCCAAGTTATGAAAAATTTAAGTTACAAATAGAAATGCATGGATATAGTTACAGAAAGGCCTTTTTTCAAGTTATGAAAGGGAAAAGAAAGGTAAAGATTCCTTTTCAAAATGGCTCCTGCTTGTGGCCACCTGACTAGAGTGCTGCAATTGGGAAGAAGGAGCCATTTTGAAAAGGGAAACTGAGAAACTGGGCTTCTGTTTGCTAATGATCTGCATGAAGTGCCTGTTTTGGAAATATTTGGCATCATTTTGGGGAGTTCTTTGGTGGATTTCTCAAGTGATTATAAGTTAGTATGGAAGTTGAGTCATGGCAACTGACTTCTTTTTGTTGAGAGATTGAAATGTTTCACTGGTCATCCAAACAGCTAAATCAGTCTGAAGAAAGCTAGTTGCGAGTCTTCAATTTTATAGTTCACTTGGCTTGTCACCCTGGTCTGAAATAGGCTCATAAGATAAACAATGCCCTGAATCGGCTCGTTAAGTAGACAGCAGTCTCAATAGCGTTAAGGTGAACTATGGCTAAGGTGCTGAAACACACTCCTCACTACATTGGACTGCATATACTATATTGCTCCTTTTGTGTTTTGGTATCGGATCCTTTGGATGGACAAGTCTCTGCCTTAGTGTGTTTGTGGGTTTGAAATATACAGGGATGTGGTGTTTGCCAAAAATCCTATTAAGCTTCTCAGACATTCCAGCCATGTAAGGAATGACCAGGTTCTTCCATTGGGTTTGGGACTCAGGCTGATCTCTTGTTCTTCTGGGTCAGCACACTGCTTTATTGAAGGCCCACTCTGGATATCCACAGGCCTTGAGGTGCCTGTCTTCCTTCTTCTTGGCTTCTGTGGAGGTGGGGATGCTCTCTGCTCTGTGGTTTAGGGTCCTGATGACTCCTAATTTGTGCTGTAATGGATGGTAGGAGTCATACAGTAAGTAGAGATGGGCACAACTAGGGAAAATGACGTTTTCGAGTTGTCGTGTGTCGGAGACAGCCTGTTTTGGCTCGTTTTCGTTTTTCGCGAAATTTCGCAAAAATTAGCCGTTTCGTTTTTTGGTTTTTCGCTTGTCGTTAGTACTGGTTTGGGGGGGTAGCGGGCTCCTTGAGGCAGTTGCAGGAGTCAGCCAGAGCCACAAGTGACGAACTGGCAGACTCTTTGCACCCGCTGCGTCTCACTAAGAAGGGAAACCTACTTGCGTGTAGTGCAATGCAAGTAGATCTGGCTTAGGGTTAAGACGGGTTAGCGCAAGGGCTAGGGTTAGGCTAGTTACGGGTGAGGTTAGGGTGAGTATTGGGGTGCACCTCTGGGTGCCTCTCTGACCCACTTAGAAGTACAGTGTACTGGCGTATGGGTTAGGCTTAGGCTTAGGGTTCGGGTTCGGGCTACGGTTAGTGGGCTTCTTATGCCCGATCGGCACATCCAAGAAGTCTCTGTGGTCAACCTGGCCAAGTGGCCATGCGATTGTGGAAAATTTGCATGGTCCACTCCCATGGCGAGCCCATCATTGCGAATGCGCAGGTGTAAAAAAAATAAAATAAAAATAAAATAAAATAAAATCAATGGAGACGTTTTGTTGCAAGAGAAACCCACTGCTACTGTAAAAAATCTGGCAGTTTTAAAATAGCAATTTTCGCATATTTCTGTGGTGCTTTGGTGGGTTTTTGGACCACGATTTAAAAAAAAATATTGCGGTCGCCATTTTGGATCCCCCCGTACCGCATGGCAAATGGAGACGCCGAGGATGCGCCCTCCCAACCTGGCCATGCGATTGGTGGAATGGCTCCAAAAATTTGCATGGTCCCATCCCATTGCCAGCCCATCATTGCGCGTGCGCAGGTGTAAAAAAATAAAAATAAAATAAAATAAAATAAAATAAACGGAGACGTATTTTGGCAAGACAAACCCACCGCTGCTACTGTAAAAATTCAAGCGTTTAAAATAGCTAATTTTCACATGTTTCTGTGGTGCTTTGGTGGGTTTTTGGGCCACAATTTAAAAAAAAAATATTGCGGTCGCCATTTTGGATCCCCCCGCCCGCACACCGCATGGCAAAGGCAGACGAGACGATCCCCCCCGCCTGGTACCAGCAGTGCAGCAGTAGCACTAGCCAAGAAGAGGGGGGGCGGGAACCCCCCCCCAAATAACACACCCTTCTGGCCTGGTAGGTGCCCTCAGACAGTTTTCGCCTGCTTTTAGGGCCGGGAATCGGGGTTTTTTTAAAAAAATTTTAAAAACTTTTTTTCTGTGCCGCTTGGCATCACGGGATTGCCGTGATGCCAGGAACGACAACGACAAATCAGACGCAATTATTCTTGAGTCGGTTCGAGTTCGAGTTGTGGCAGAGTAATTCCCGTTACCGTTTCCGTTGCGTAACGGAAACGAGTAACGGAAACGGAAACGGGAATTCCGCTAAGTCGTGCCCATCTCTAATAAGTACTGATCTGTGTGGGTGGGTTTCCTGTAAACTTCTGTTCCCAGGCCGCGGTCAGGTCTGATGATGACTGCACAATCCAGGAAACTCTTCCTTGGTTCAGAGGTCTCTGCAATCACTGGGCCTCGTGGCACAGTGGTTAAATGCCTGTACTGCAGGTAAAACTGTGCTCACGACCTGGGTTCAATCCCCGGTAGCAGGCTCAAGGTTCACTCAGCCTTCCATCCTTCCGAGGTCGGTAAAATGAGTACCCAGCTTGCTGGGGGGGCAATGTGTAGCCTGCACTCTGTAATTAAAATTGTAAACCGCCCAGAGACTACTTGTAGTAGTATAGGGCGGTATATAAGCAGAACACTTTGCTTTGCTTTGCTTTTGGTGTTGGGTGTCTTCCCTAGTGAATTTAATATTAGGGTCCACCGCACTGATGTGGTCTGTAAAGGCCTGTACTTCCTGAGTCTTTATTTTCACCCAGGTATCATCTACATACCTGAACCAGTGGGATGGTGTTGTCCCTGGGAAGGTGTTGAGTGCCTTCTTCTCCCCTTCTTCCATGTATAGGTTCGCAACAATAAATGTCTAGAATCAGCCTCATCCCGAGAACTCCTTGCAGGACCTGAGATGTATTGGCCGTCTTAACCGTTCTTGGCAACCTTGGAGGCCTCAATCCCTGAATAAACCTTCTGAGAGTTGCATTCATTATGAAAGATGTGCCATATGCCGTTGACTCAGGGAAGCCTTTTGTGATTGAAACACCATCGCCGTGTTTCCAGGAAATGCTGAACTC
>JAHTLZ010001002.1:0-10042 GCA_023846285.1 Phrynocephalus versicolor
CTCTCTCTCTCTCTCTGTGTGTGTGTGTGTGTGTGTGTGTGAGAGAGAGAGAGAGAGAGAGAGACGCTGCTGCCCACCAAGGGAGTCTGGGTGGCCTACGAGGCCCTCCCAGACCCCCCCACCTCATCCCACCCCCACAGCTGAGGCTGCTTGGCTTCTCTTTGCCTCCCTCTGTGCCCTCTCCCACCCCGTTCTCCTGGGGCCTCTTCTCAGGCTTTCTCCCCCTCCCCCGCTAGTTTCCCAGGTTCCCCGGGGAGATGTGTGTGCCAGCCGCCGGTACCCAAGGAAGCTGCAGAGGAGGAGGAGGACCCCCGCCCGGACCCAGCCCACTGGAAGGAGGCAAAGAAACCACCGCCCCCGCCGCAACAGTGGTGGATGCAATGTTTGGAGGCTAGTCCCGGCGGAGGAGGCGAGGGGCTGGGGCGGCCGGAGGAACCGGCGGCAGAGGGGCCCCTTCACTCGCGCTGGCGGCCAACGGAACCTTTCGGCTGCCGCCGTCTTCCTCCTCGTCATCCTCTTCAGCGACTCTGGTGGCCTCAGCTGCCACATTGGGGACCTGGAGCCTGGCTTGGAAAGCCCTCCTGCGGCAAGGCCGAGGACCAGCTCCGGGTGCTCAGAGCTGGACTCGCCGAAGCCACCGCCGCCGCCACCGGAGGAGAGGAAGAAAGCAGGAGCTCCCGGCCCTTCTTCCTCTCCTCTGGTGGTGGCTGCGGCTTGCGGCGAGGCCAGACCCTACCGAGGCCAGCCCCGAGCTCCCTCCAAAGGCAGGAGCAGTTTGAATGAATGAATGAATGAATGTTTATTTACGGTTATTAACCAAATTGTAGTACAATTAAAATATAAATGAAACAGTATAAAATAGTACAATAAAACAGTATAAAATATTATGATAAAACAGTATAAAATATATTACTAGAAAATACAGAGCTTGTAAAAACGACAATTTATGGGTAAAACACTAAATATAATTAGGAGAGCTCAAATCTCTATCAGTTATACATCTACGTTTGATCATAGCAGTGTAACAGAATCTGGCAACACAATTTGTGATCTGAGAGGACCTGTCTGAAAGGAGTAGCTTAGCGTAGTAGTTGGTAGTTCTCCCAGGATGTTTGCAAATAATAGGATGTATAAGCTCCTTGCGTAGTTCTTGATAAAAGGAGCAGCATAAAAGAACATGGGTCACAGACTCAATTTGGCTATTACTGCAAGGACATAGCCTCTCTGGGTAAGGGATATTTTGAAATTTCCCATCCAAAAGTTTGGAAGGGAGCACATTCAGTCTGGCTAAGGAGAAGGCCCGGATTATTTTTATAGACATAGAGCTAGAGAGGTAAGAAGACATCTTGAATGCATTGTATGTGACTATGCTATTGGTGCCCATTTGGCTCAGGTGTTCCTGGAAATCTATATCCCATATCCTACGCTTGACGGTCGCTTTGGCATTGATGTAGTCCATCGCTATAAGGGTGTTAATAGAGAGACCTATCTGTTGCGTTTCTTTGACTACAAAAGATTTCCAATCTGACTGGAAGGTGTCTAGGAGGGTCAGGGGAGCCAGACCGACAGGAAGAAACATAAGTTTGAGCCAGTAATTAAACATGTGGGCTTTTACCCGTGCTCTAATGGAAACTAATCCAGTCTCCAGGCGTAGGACTGTGTTAGGGGTGCAAGGAGGCACACCGAGGATTGATCTCAAAAATTTGGTCTGAACAGATTCAAGGAATGTATATTTGCATATGCAAATATTGGGGAGCCATACAGCAACTGTGAGATCACCTTGCCCTTGAAGACTTGTACTGCTGAGGGAACATGTCGTCCACCATTAGAAAAAAAGAATCTGTTTAAAGCTGTGGTACTTTTCTGAGCATTTGATAATGAGTATTTTATATGGGATGTCCAGGAGCCAGTGGAGCTGAATACTATGCCCAGATATTTATAGCACGCCACCTGTTCTATAGAGTGATTATTTATTACCCATTTGTGTTTAGCCCTCCTTCTGCTGGTAACAAGTACTTTGGTCTTGGCATAATTAATAACGAGTTGTTCCTGATTACAGTATGAAGAAAAGGCTTTCAAAAATCTTCTAAGGCCAATGCAAGTTAAGGATAGTAATACTATATCATCGGCATAAAGTAGCATGGAGATACGGCGTGAGAACAGCTTAGGAGGATGGAAGTCAGATTTTAATAATTTATCCACTATGCCATTGATATAGAAATTGAACAAAGTTGGGGCTAGAATACAACACTGTTTTACACCATTGAACACTGGGATTGAATTAGATAAAGCTCCTGTTGAGTTGCAGAGAACCTGCAACCTGGTGTTTTGGTAAAGGCGTTGAATTAGAAGAAGGAGCCTCCTGTCTATGTTGGTTTCCTCAAACTTAGCCCAGAGTTTGCATCTTGGAATAAGGTCAAAAGCTGACTTAAAATCAATAAAAGCTGCATACAAGGCACCTCCCTTAGGGGACGAGTATTTCTGAGCAAGATGATGAAAAATAAGTCCCTGATCTAGTGTGGACCGTCCAGACCTAAAGCCGGCCTGCTCCTCTGCCAAGAGGTTCTCTGCTTGTAACCAGTCAGTTAGTTTATTCAAAAGGTGACTAGCATACAGCTTGCTGACTGAGCTAAGTAAACTAATTGGCCGATAGTTGGCTGGATCTCCTCTGTTTCCCTTTTTAAAGATTGGGACAATGATGGCAAGGCCCCAATCCTCTGGAATGCATCCTGTTTGGTTAATCCAGGAGAACAGGGATGCCAGTACTGGGGCCCACCAGTCGGAGTTGTAGTAATATAATCCATTCCTGGAGCTTTGCCTGCTTTCAATTTACAAATCAAGGTGGAAATTTCTGCAGGGGAGACTGGGGGCCAATCAGGGAGCTTTTCATTAACTACTGTTGAACTTTGAGCATGGTCAGGGTGAATGGCATAAATATTCCGAAAGTGTTCCTCCCAGGCACTTGGTAAAATGTGGGATACATGTCTAAGGGAATATTCCCTCATTCCCCCTGCCACTAACTTCCAGAAGGTAGCCGAATCTTTAAGGTTGGCTGCAGCCTTCAATCTTTGCCAGGACTCTTGTTGGGCTTGAAGTTTTTTCTTTTTGATCAAGGCCTTATATTTACTCTTAAGAGTGAACCATTCAGAAGGAATTCTGACCAGGTTCTGCTCACAATACCACTTGGCCATTAAGTCCTTTTTAGCTGCCTTACACTCAAGATCAAACCATGTATTCCCTTTGGCTGCTCTGGAGTGGCTGGAGATTGTAGTTTTGTGTCTTAGGTGTGGTTGTAGCTCTTGAACCAACTCATCATAGGCCTCAAGAGCTGTATAGATTGAGTCTGCTTTTGAAATTAGCATACCAAGATAAGAGAGGGGGGTCTGAGGTTAACAGTTTTCTCATGGAGACCTCCCTTTCAGTAGACCACTTAATGCGAGCAGCTCTTATTTCTATAGAGGGCGGCAGTGCTATTTCACTCTCAGTGGACACTTTTATACCTCCAAGATTAATTAAAAGAAGTAAAGGAAAGTGGTCACTCTCAGGACGGCATTCAATCCCAAAGTCAATAATTGGGGTCAACAAATCCTTGGTTACTAGAACATAATCTATGGTGGAGGCACCCATGTGTGATGTGAATGTGAAATCCCCAGGCCTGCCCCCCTCCATATTTCCATTTAATAACACAAGATCCAACTCATTGGCCATTTGCATTAGGTGAACGCCAGCATAGTTGCACCCACCATCCTTGGATTGCCTATGATAAAGGCACTGGGGGTGCACTGGATCTGGAGGCATCATATTGAAATGTTCATATAGCATCTTGTCATTTTCTCCTATTCTAGCATTAAAGTCCCCTGCAATCAAAACGGAAGCTCCTGGAAACAATAATATCAGACTTTCAATATAAGCTACCAAATTGACCCAATGATCACTACACTGTGTGCGAGATTGTTGAGGAGGGATATATACATTGATAATAATTATCAGTTGTGAAGTGAACTTAAGGGTAACAGCGAGAGCTAAATTACAGGTAGGTTGCAATTCTTGGACAGATGCCTGTAGTTTAGTTGATATGAGGATGGTCAAGCCACCTTTATGCCGTCCACCCTTCTTGCCCACAGCTGCTTTGAGGGAGTGAGATGCATAGCCATCTAGAGTTAAATCCTCTTGGGACCAAGTCTCTTGGAGCGATAAGATGTCAAATTGACCTATAAACTTGGTAAAGGCAGTGTCCCAAATCTTGTTTGACCAGCCTGCTATGTTCCAGGAGACAATCTTGATTAATGAGTCATTTTTGTAGTTCATTGTATGTTTACAAATAGGACCGTTCAGGGATGAGGCCTTATTGATGACTCTGTATAGCACAGTTTGTTCAATAGATTCTGAGGCGCAAAAGTTTGGGCTAAATTTACCTTCCCAAGACAATTGCTTCTGAGATAATTGGGAGGGTCCCAAGTCCCCATATCAGATCATAGTGTGCTGAATTGGGTCCGTTCTTGTAGACTGACTCCATTGGGACTTATCCCAACTTGGATACACTTCTGGGAGCCAGTAGTTTGATGTTGACGGGTTTGTAAAGGGTCTCCTTTCCTTCACTGTCCCTCTAAAATTTCTTCGTTTATTCTGGAAACGCTTGTTCCTATCTCTGATGAGAACTGGGATAGACATACCCATTAAAGAGGTGAGGCTTCCCTCACTAGGATTGGTGGGATGAATATCAGAATTCTTGATGTGATGATTCTGTGGGGACAGGACTTGTGATTGAACATTTTTATTAGCAGGCCGTATGTCCATTTGGGGAACACTGTCAATGAGTTGCTTGGTAGGATGATCCTGATGATTCCCAGTAATGTACTCTTGAAGTGTTGGGGGAGTGGTTCTTGGTTGGCCGTTGATATGATTGGTATTAGGCAGTGTATTTTTCCGTGTCTGCTTCGCCCTTAAGTTAGTAGATGTAGCGTCTAACAATTTATAGAGGGGCTTAAAATTCATGCTTCTTTCTTTTTTGCCCTTACTCTTGCAAGCCCCCTTGGTTTTTGAAGACTTTAAAGACTTTCGGGTGTTCTTTCTTTTTGAACCTGTCGAGACAGGTGCATTTCTCCTGGGATGTTTAATGTCCTTGGCTATGTTGATTTGGGGGTTGGATGCTGGGCAAGCCACCTCAACAGTTTGTGAAGCATCGGTGGAAAGAACCTGATTAGAAACAGTGTTGACAGCTTCAGTTGGTGCAGTAGTTACCGAGTTTGGGTGGGGATCTAAAGGGGGAGCCACACAAAGAAGCAGTTCATCCAGAGACAAGGCCTCTATTTTGTTTATGGTGTTGGGGGACAGATTGTAGTAATCAATGTTGCCCTTACATTGGCAGGCTGTGTTATTTTTGTTCTGCCTGGATAAGGTCTCATTAAGCATCACAGTATTGTTCGCAATTTCCTTCATAGATCCCGACATGACCTGCATAAGTTGCTTGATTTCTGAAAGAGTGTCTCTGATTTCAGCTAGGCTGGTCTGGTTGGGGCAATTGTTGCCTTTCTCCTTTGGCATAGTTTCATCGTGGAACCTGGAGACATTGGGGATGGAAGCTGTGAAGCTGGAAGTAAAGGACAGGGCATGAACGTCGTCTGCTGTGGATAGGAGCAGTTTGGAGGTGGCAGCCGGGACGCTGGGTCCTGGCCGCCACCCGATGTGGGGGCCTTGCGCCGGGGCTCTGAGACATAACTCGGAGCCCCACGACTCAAGTCAAACACGCCCCTAGTGGACGCAAGTCAAGGTTCCACTGTATTTAAGATGGGAAACAAGGATTGGAAGACTTAGTCAACTGAATCTGGCAGCAATGAACTGGAGTTAAATGTTTTGTTTCCCAGATGTTTTATCAGTGCAGAAGGATGATGTGTTTGAAGAACAACAGGCTTGAGTATGAAATGGGCAACTATGGAATTGTTGCTCACAGAAAAAAATAAATTCTTGGTACTACTTTAGAAAACAGAGAGAGAGAGAGAAAGAGAGAGAGAGATTGAGAGAGGATACTGAATGTGTTTCATCATAGTAAATATACTGTATGCCCCTATCTATCCTACTGTATCAATTTTCGTCCTCTTTTTGTGCAGTCTGTGAGGAAGGGCTTTCATGTTATGGTCTTCTACAGTGATCAGCCTGCTGCTTCTGGAAAGTTCGACAACAGGGCATTCAGGCAGTACATACCTCAACCCATCTCCATATCCGTAAATCTCATAGAAATGCAGGGCAGCCTGCATTACAAATGGAGGACCTGCCCCCATGCTACACAGGTACTGCACTCAATAAATGTAATTCAAGGATTCTGTATTTGATCATTCCCCTAAACTTTCTGGCATATTTGCCAGCCAAATAATATACTGTATAGGATTTTCTGTAGACCTTCACAACTCTTCTAGGGTTAATCACTCCTTTCCAGACCCTTCTGTCAAGTATTTCTCTCCAGCCTCTGTTTATTATTTCTATTTCTACTTGTGGTTAACATTTCGATCAGTTGCATATATTGTGCCAGAAACAGCAAACAACTGGAGTTACTCCTAATATATAACTTGAAAGATATGCCATATCTTTGCATATTAATGGGGTTCGAGTTCTGAAGCTATGCCCTTAGCATATTCTTCCTTGACCTTTTAAACTGCATTAGTCATCAGACATAAGGCTTCAGTGCCAAAAATATTCAGATAGTAATTTGAATGGATTCCAAAGAACACTAGTTAGCAGAAATCCTTCTTGAAACATAAGGAGCAGCTTGGAACAATTGCTGTGCACAGTGACTTTTAATAAGCAATCCCCAATGGAGAGATGTCATGATTTTCCTCAACCTTATCAAACGTCTTTGATGCAGACTGAATTCTCAGCATTTTGCGGAACGGTCCTTGAAAAGGGAAACAATGCCTGACATATGTTCAAACATTTTAAACTGCTAAACAAACAGACTTAATCCAAGATGTCCAAATTCCAAATGCATTATTTATATAATTTTAAATGAACTATGTATTTGCTTAGCTTTCTCTCCCCACAAAGAAGCCTAACAAATGTCTTCTCCCTTTTAAACAGCGTTCCTCTCCAGCTGTTCTAGAGAGCATCCCATGATTTCAACGGCGGCCACTGTGATATTAAATGACGTACGTGACTCAAAGAAGTCGAGCCCGTTTTTCCCAAGGAAACTGTATTACAAATTAATGAGGACACCATTTGTACAGGATCAGGTTACATAAGCCTGTTCAAGCACTCCAAACAGTGTTAACGGAAAAGCATGAGCAGGGGTAAGCTTGGATCCCAACATGGACTTTAGCACTGCCTGCATGGAAGAGGAGCAATTTGAAAATTAAGTCTTCTGCTATGCATTGGAGCCTCTTCACACAGTAGAGAATGCTGATAAACCAGAGTTCCCTGTCAATAATAACAATAGCCCTTGAACTGCAGCGCTGGAAGGGAGACTAATCTTTAATCAAGTCCATCCCCCTCTCAAGGAGGCACAGTTGGGAACTAAACACGCAACCACAAGCTCTGTAGCTAGAGACCTAAGCTGCTGATTGGCTGGAGAATAAGAACATAAGAACATAAGAAGAGCCATGCTGGATCAGGCCAAGGACCCATGTAGTCCAGCTTCCTGTATCTCACAGTGGCCCCGCCAGATGCATCCGGGAGCGCACCTGCATACCACTCCCCTGCATCTGATCCTTGAAGTACCCGGTTTTAAGCCTGGAGCTTACACATCCCCAGGTTTGCAACCTGTGATGGACTTTTCCTCCAGGAATCTATTCAATCCCCCTTTGAAGGCATCCAGGCCAGATGCCATCACCACATCCTGTGGCAGGGAGTTCCACAGACTAACAACGCATTGGGTGAAAAAAAATTCTTTTTTCTGTTCTTACTCTCCCAGCCCTCAATTTGAGTGTATGTCCCCTAGTTGCTCGCATGGAGACAGGGAAAGGTGGGGTCAGTGCTAGTACTCAGACCATGCTCATGGTTGCAAATGAAACTCTCTTTGAAAGCCTAAATAGGGCTATGAATCTGTTATATCTCAGTTATTTGGAAAGTCAGGGCTGGGAGTATGAATCTCCACTGTGCATCTAGGAAGAGGGGCCAGATGAGATCACTAGGAGAGTATGTGGCTGATTGGGATACACATACTGCTACCTATCCAACCTCAGGGAAGCTGCTTGGTCCCATAGAGCCACCAGAAGGACAGACGGAAAAACCACCCTGAGCACTTAAACCCCCCTGAGTAATTACAAAACCTAGGAAGGGTCACCATATGTTGGGACTGACTTGATGGCCTACAATTATTATTAAAAAGTCAAATTGCTACAGTCAAATTACATGTTTTTGTTTCAACCAATATACTGCCTCATAGTGCTAAAAGCTCTCTCTGAGTGGCTTAAAACATAATTATGAAAACCACAGCTTTGCTCCCCATCAAGCTGAGTAGTTATTCTAGCAAACTTGGGTGGTTACTTCACGTCCTTCCTCGAGCCGAGGTGAATTTGCCTCCGTGTTGAAATCGGTTTTCAACACGGATCAAGAAGTGGATTGAAAAGATTCCAGAGCTCCAGGACGGGAATCTCTCACCCTGCTTGGAGCGCAGTTCAGGGGGCGTGGTCGGGGTGAACTCGGATTGACCCCACAAGGACGTGAGGTTCCGTTCCTTTGAACTCGGATTGACCTCACAAGGACGTGAGGTTACGTTCCTTTGAACTTGGATTGACCCCACAAGGACATGAGGTTACGTTCCTTCGAACCGGTCTCCAGTGGGGCCGCGAACTGCAGCGAGAGGGACGTGAAGTATCAGCCTTGGAAAATGGGAGACTGAGTCAATCCTGAACTGGCTATCTGATTCCGTCAGGATTGAACTCAGTCAGGAGCAGAGGCTTGACTGCAGTTTAGTGACTGGCTATGTTGTTGTTCCTGTTGCTGCTGCTGCTGCTGCTGTTCTTGTTGTTGTTGTTGTTACAGTCGTGATTGGCTCTTCGTGACCCTATATGACATACCAATTCTTTCTTTACTAAAACTCTCTGTGTGGGTAAATACTTGACTATGTCAACCATGCCATCTTCAATTCCTAATTCAGTGGCAGAAAATGACTTGCACAGTGAATTAATGATGAAGCAAACAATTGTTTTCACTATCTACTTCTCCTCTAAATTCAGAAGACAAGTTTCCCTGATATGACTGCTACTTGCACCTTGGGGCGAAAGACATGAATCTTGGAGTTGTTTAGTTGCTGCTGGTTTGTCTGTGGGGGATATGTGTATGTGTATGTCAGTCTTTTCTTATTTCATATTCTGCTAATGGGGTGGTGATGGATCATACCACTTGGTGGCTGGTCATAGAGCATATGCTCTGCACTGAAGCTATCCTAGATTGGAGCTCCCTTACTGGAGTGATTTAAACCAGCTGCTGTCATTTAGTACAGAAAATGCAGAGCAATGAATGTTAGGAGTGGGTTAAAAAGTCAACAGTTCATCTCATTTTTCCAGTCTGACATTGCACACCTTTTCTAAATAAGTTTATGCTTGGAAAAAATGCACAAAATTTTGCCTCCTGTATGCATTCCTGAAAACAATGTAGTGTAGTGCACCTTTGTATTTTTTATGAATATGTGATTTTTTTTTAAAAAAAGCACTCCATCTAATATTTGTGCTTTTGTATGCAGCTTTTTAGCTAAAGAATAATATCAAAAATATTATAGAGAAGTGTGAATGCCACAGGATGACTGCTGATGTTTGCTTATTTGTTCAGGATTCACAATATAGGTCAAAGCAAATATATCTCCCTCCTTCAACTCTTGACTAACAGGCTGACTTGGTATAAGGCAGTTTCCCATATACATAACTGAATCACTCCAGAGGTCATCAAAGTTGGTCCAGAAGCTGCATGCAGTCTACTAGCTAAAATGACAACCCATTTCTAAGCCATTGTCCCTACAAAGTTCTCCAACATGTCTGCACAAAAGCAATAACAATTATAACATAAACATCATGTACAGATAACAGTAATATTTGTGACATAAAATTCATTTATA
>JAHTLZ010001003.1:0-10901 GCA_023846285.1 Phrynocephalus versicolor
GATTACACATCTCCATCATGGTTTGTAACCTGTGATGGACTTTTCCTCCTTTGTGTCATTTGCAAACTTGGCCACCTCACTGCTTATCCCTGTCTCCAGGTCATTTATGAATAGATTGAAAAGCACCGGTCCCAGGACAGATCCCTGGGGCACACCGCTTTTCACCTCTCCCCATGTATCCACATGCAGCAGGATTGATAAACCAGAATAGAGATTATAGATGTACAGCCTTAGGCAGAGAGATAAAAGACTGCACCTTCTGTGATCAGGGTTCTTTCCATTCCCAGGTGACACCAAAATCTAGTGGAGAAAAGCCTCCAGGAAGGTGATGGAGATCCAGTTCTCTGGTTTCCTCTTTTTTCTCCCTATAGACACCAGTGTTGCCTTTGATGATCTTCCAGAGCCCCCTTTTCCCATCCTGATGCTCTCCCAGTGGCTTAGACTGCAACAGCCTAGGCACTCGAGAATTGGCCTTATTGGATGGGACTGATGGGCTTTGAGATCCAGAACATCTGGAAGACTACAGGTTGAAAACTGTTGTTCCATAGAGTCTCCGGTGCGCTAAAGCCAGAGGACCCCAACCAACACAGCCAGGAAGGGTCCCTGTAAGACACACATGCAAGTAGTTATGTGCACTCCCCGCCCACATGCTTTCCCTCCCTTATGCATTCATTGTTACCCTTTTTGTTTTGGTCATAGTGGAACCAGTGTCTGTGCGTGGAGGGAGTTGTGTCCATACGTCTTGCACATGTCCGAGAACACTCCCCCCCCCATACCACATGCCTCCATGCGTTGGAAAAGAAGCCCCGTCCAGTGACAAAAATGGTCCCCAATGCTAAAAAGGTGGGGACTGCTGCTCTAAAGATTGTCTGATGGGGGCAGTTGAGGGTTGTAGAGGAAAGGAGAAATTAGCCAAGAGGTCTGTGGAAGTGGAAGTCTGTGAGAGTTTATTACCCAAGTTGCACAGAGGAGCACCTCTCACCACTCAGTCAGATTGCCTTTCTTCTGCCTAGATGGGTAGAAGAACCCAGTAGGTAGTCAACATGCTGATGGTTGGAAAATGCTAACTGTGTCCTGTTCTTCCCTAGTGCACTCTAAGTTACTTACTCTGGGGTGCTCGGGGAAAACACAACCAGGCAGCTTGTTGCTCCTGGCTGCAAACCAACCCTACAATGATAGCCCAAAATATTTCAAAATGTATGAGCATCCTAAAACACTGGGTCTAGTACTGTCAGCCCCTCACAGCTAACTGAATAAGCCACAGCTTGAATAAAACATTACAAGTTTATTAAAAAGTAGCAACACGTAACAAAAGTTCCAGTAATTCACCAGTGATTGAAAGGGGGTTGAAAAAACAATCTGGGAGTTGAGTCATGGTAACTGGACTTCTTTTCTTGTGGCACTCAAATTCTTCACTGCTCATCCAAGGAGCTTCTTCAGTCTGAGGAAAAGTTGGTGCAAGAAGTCGAGTTGCCATGACTCAACTCCCAGATCACCTCACCCAGATGACTGAGAAACCCCACAGGAATCATCAGGTAATGTAAGCAGACTTTGCAGAGCCCAAGGCATGACAAAGCTGTTCCGACAGAAAATATAAGAAAGCTGACCTGGCTAACTTTTCTCATGAGCATATACAGAGCTCACCATAACAGACGGCATAAAGCATAGTGTGAACATGTTATGATCATTCTGTGGTGGTGACGATTATCCATGATGGAAAGATGTAGTTCCAACTAGCTATGTCTCTTAAATCTCATCATTTCACAGGCCAGAGTTCTAAGAGACCACCAGTCACAGTGCTGCCTTTAATTGGCTCTAGCTGTACCAGGTAAGTTTTTTTAATTAGCTTCCTTCCAGGAGCAACCACTCTTGATCAGCAAGGTTCCCCAACCCTCCCTACTTCAAGGGCACCCTGCCCTCTCTTCAACACTGTTCTTTCAAGACTGGGGTGGCAGGTATGACACACATCTCAAAATATAGTTTTAGCATTTCGCAGCTTTTCAAGACATTATTTACTTCACGTCCTTCCTCGAGCCGAGGTGAACTTGCCTCTGTGTTGAAATCGGTTTTCAACACGGATCGAGAAGTGGATTGAAAAGATTCCCGAGCTCCAGGACGGGGATCTCTCACCCCACTTGGAGCGCAGTTCAGGGGGTGTGGTCGGGGTGAACTCGGATTGACCCCACAAGGACGTGAGGTTACGTTCCTTCGAACTGGTCTCCAGCGGGGCCGCGAACTGCAGCGAGAGGGACATGAAGTATCAGCCTATGTTAACCCTCTCACCACTTTGCAGGTGAAGGGCTTCTGTTGACTCCGTAGCCCATTATCGCTTCACAGTCTGCAAAGGACTGCCCTGGTGGCTAGTCACCGGGGCTTCAGAACAGGTCAAAAGCAATAACCCTCTTCTCAACAGGAGCAAGGCCGGATCCCCTCAGAAGATGATAAGCAGGGCATGAACTGTGGAGACCAAACTGCGACTGAGAAGGGTTAGCTTCCATGGCTCCCAGAACCGGAGACCTCCTGTAAATTGGGACAAACATCCCAAACCAGTGAATTCTCACCAAATGTAATTCTAATAAAAACAATCCATTCACATTAATGTTTCCTTTCCTAACCAGTGGCCCAACCAGGGCTGAACAGAGTGGGGAGGAGCACTTCACAGGATTTGGAAAATCTGTTAATGCCTTAAAGGAGCATTTGACTTTTTTGTGGCCACGTCACATGGCTGGTTAATATATGTTCAGCTTATGATCTATGACGATTCCAAGATCCTTCTTACATGCAGTATTGCTGAGAACAATGTCCCCCATCTTGTAAGTGTGCATTAGGTTTCTTTTTCCTAGGTGTAGTACTTTGCACGTATGCCTGTTAAATTTCATTCTGTTAGGTTTGGCCCTGTTTCTTTTTCTTTCTTCCTTATTTGGCTGGCTCTGTACCTTCAGAAGTAAGTTGAGAGGCACTACTAAACAGTGAAATAATAACAATAATAATCTATTGACCATATATTGAGTTGTTGCAAGAAAATTGCTCAGACTGATTACAAACAGCGTCATAATAGAGTGGCTAAAATGGTCCACTAGAATTTATGTCAGAATGATCATCTGCCCATAGCAAAGAACTGGTGGGATCATAAGCCTGAAAAAGTAATTGAAAATGAGCATGCAAAATTACTTTGGGACTTCTGAATACAGACAGACAGGGTCCTGGAGCATAATACCCCAGATATTGTGCTTGTGGAGAAGACAAAAGTGTGAATCATTAATGTTGCTATACCAGGAGATAGTACTGAGAAACAACTTGAAAAAAATTACCCGATATTATGATCTGAAAATTGAATTTCAGAGACTCTGGCATGAACCAGTACAGGTGGTCCAAGTGGTAACTGGCACACTGGGTGCGGTGTCTAAAGAGCTAAACAAGTATTTTAGAAGAAATAGGAGTTGACAAAATCACCATCAGTCAGCTGCAGAAAGCCACCTTACTGGGACCTGCTCGCATAATTTGCTGATACATCACTGAGTCCTAAACGCTTGGGAAGTGTTTGACTAGAAATTGGTAATACAAAATCCAGCGTAGTCTACTGTGTGATAATTTAATAATAATAATAAAATGTAATACAGTGCCAAAGCCATCCACTCCATGGACACTAACCTCTTTGATGACAGCTGACATTGAGCTTGCTGAATGGATAAATGCCAAAAAGTGTCTCCCACCAGGACAATACTTGAGCTGGACCATCTGGAAGTCACTTTATGGATTTTGAGGTGAAGTAGGAAGATCAAAGAATCATCAAGTGAAAGAGAGGTGCTTAGATACAGGACAATTTTCTGCAACTATGAAGAAATTCAATCAATGCAGCATTTATGTGCATGTATTTATTTAATATTTATTTAAAATATTTTACCTCAGCTTTCTCCTTAAAAGCATCCAAGGGCACTAAATGGGATGAAATTTATGGATAAAAGAAGATCGAGCAAATGGCAGTGAAGACACGATTGCAATAGCCTCTTCCAAGTCATAAATAGTCTAATTATCATAAACATTTAATTTGTTTTTAATTTTACCTATATTTTGTACATGTCCATAATTTCAAAATGTGCAACTCTCTGATACAAATAAAGAAAGAAGACAGTGTCCTGATTAGAGTTGGATCTCTTACTTTTTTTTTGGGGGGGGGGTGCAAAAATAAAAAAACCAGGGCTGCTCACAGGCAGACAGATAAATATTGCCTGCATTTTCATATTGTTTGAGACACGTCATCTCAAAACGCTGGGTCCCTTTGCTGAGGATCCTTCATCCCACACAGCGGTTCTCACATTCAGCAGCTCAAGAGTGAGACAGGAGTTTTCCCATCATTTTTCTACATTCTGCATAAATTGCCTCCAGCTAATTTAGCAGGGTCGGGGGTGTTTCCTTCTTTGTGATGCTAAAAATACACTTAGCAAACACAATAGGGCAGGCTGAATGATCGCAATGAAGCAAGCAACTTATCCAAAGTTACTACATTTTCTAGTTTCTATGAGAAGGCAAGAAGGGGAAGAAATGGAGGCAATGACAGAGTTTATTTTCTTGGGCTCCTTGATCACTGCAGATGGCAACTGCAGCAATGAAATAAAAAGACACCTGCTTCTTGGGAGGAAAGCAATGGCAAACCTAGGTAGGATCCTAAAGAGCAGAGACATCACTTTGCCAACTAAGGTCCGGATAGTCAAAGCTATGGTTTTTCCAGTAGTGATGTATGGAAGTGAGAGCTGGACTATAAAGAAGGCTGATCGCCGCAGAATCGCTGCTTTTGAGCTGTGGTGCTGGAGGAGAGTCTCGAGAGTCCCCTGGACTGCAAAGAGATCAAACCTATCCATCCTGAAAGAAATCAACCCCGAATGTTCACTGAAAGGACAGATTTTGAAGCTGAGGCTCCAATACTTTAGCCACCTCATGAGGAGAGAGGAGTCCTTGGAAAAGTCCCTGATGTTGGGAAAGATTGAAGGCAAAAGGAAGAGGACGGCAGAGAATGAGATGGTTGGACGGTGTCATCGATGCAACCAATATGGATTTGACCAAACTCCGGGAGGCAGTGGAAGATAGGAAGGCCTGGCGAGCTGTGGTCCATGGGGTCACGAAGAGTCGGACATGACTGAACGACTGAACAACAACAACAATGAGCAGGCAACAACTCATATTTTCTTATTTCAGCTGCCTAGATGCCCTAAGCACATCCGATCTCGGCTGATTTTGGAAGCTAAGCAGGGTCAGCCCTGGTTAGTACTTGGATGGGAGACCACCAGGGAATACCAGGTGCTGTAGGCGCCTGGAGTAGGAACTGGCAAGCCACTCCTGCCAAGAAAACTCCATGAACATGGGGTCACGAAGAGTCGGACTGTAATGACACAACACACACACACACACACACACACACACACACACACACACACAGAGTGTATTTTATAGACATGCACATTTCACCTGAAAAACACATAAAATATCTTCGAGGCTAACAAAACATGATGTACTTTGCCATGTCACAATGGGGAAAAAAGGTTTTTGCTCTTTTCATTTACTGTGTGAGCACAAACTAAGTCTCGATTTTCCTAGCTACTAGCTCTGCCTTTAAGTAACATATAAATCATCATCATCCTTGGAACTGCAGAGGTGGAAGAGACCCCATGGATCATCAAATCCAGTCCCTGTCAAGGAGACACTGCGAGGAATCAACCCTGTCGCATCGCAGCCACATCCCTAAACCAACTGAGCTAGCCAGCAGTTCTCATTGGACCCCATCTAGTAATTTGCACATGGCAGCAAGACGTTTGCCCAACATGTATCTACATCACCTAGTGGAGTGTTGGCCAACCTAGGGCATGGGTGCCAAAGGTCGCGCTCAGAGCCCTTTCTGCGGGTCCCTCAGCATCGCCCCTTCACAGCCACCTGTATTGAGGTTAAATGGCTGCATTGGCACATTATGAAAAATTAGTGGGTTTTGAATCGCAGTTAGGGTGATGCAGTCTGGACACACTTCTTGTCCAAAGATAGACATGCAGGGGTGGCAGGGACGGTAGGGGCGATGTCGGCATCAGGGTCGAGTTTGGCAGCGGTGGCAATTGCGGCATCGGCGGCTCCAGCGACAATGGCAGGCCTAGGCTGGCCTGCTGGGCTCTCTCATTTTCTCCAGTGGTTCTCCAGCACCACCGGAAAACCCAAATGGGCCCAGCACTCACAAAACGACAAGTCTTTATTATGGTCATTAACCAGCGTATGGACTCAAGGACTCGCATAGTACTGTATATGCAATAAGTCACAATATGAAGCAGATGGTGTTCTGGACTGACATCTGCTCCCCCTTGACACTAACCAACACTTTGGGGACCTTCACATTCCCTGAAGATGACCGATAGAGATCTGAACAAGTCACAGGTTGTTTTGAAATGAATCCCACCTCTGGAGAAAAATCTCACCACAGGGAAGCATTGAGTATCATTACCTAACACACCTGGGATTTGGACAGAGCCATAATAAGCTCATAGAAATTATACACGCTGTTTTCAAATACATGGTGTACAGGCTGTTGTCCTTATGGCCATCACAGGGGAAGATGACCCAGAAACAAGAGGAGTGATGCTGACAATGAATACACATGGAGAAAGGTTAAAGCTTCTCTAGGAGTTAAGGCAGACTAAGGCCCAAAGGTGTCAAAGTCAGCATCAGAGTAGTTAAAATGGGCAGAAAGTAAAGTCTGTATAGATTATTCATGAAAAAGTGAGCTGGAAAGTGCAGGCATGTGAGCGTTCCTCCAAAAAGCAGCAATTGCTTTTTGTTCCAATGTGACATTCCTACTTTTCCTTTCTCCTCATTCCTAAAATTTAGTTCCCTATTGATAGGCAAATTGGAGGGAAAGTGCATTGTACTGTCTTTCTTTATAACCCAGCAACTAGATAATCTCTTTATCCTGAACTATCGGAGTACACTCTGGGCATGAAGTCATTAAAATGAGCCGGTTTTGAAGCATATCTATTGTCTTTCTGCTTGGCCAAAGCCTTGTCACCACAGCAATCATGCATCTGACTTTTTTGCTCATTTCTTCCTGAAAAAGTCTAAGCTGAGAGAAAATCTCCAGTCCTCTTTGCCCACCAGGGTGGGAGGCAGGGGGGTGGGGTGGGCTGAGGACTAAATAAACCCAAGATTTTCTTCATTCCATTCTGTAAGGAGGACATTTCATTTCTTGGGTTGGTAGGCCATCCCATAGGCCAGGCCTGCCCAACACATTGACTGCAAGCAACCAGTCACCCGCGGTGCCTTCAGAGGTCGCCCGTCATGTCCGTGTTGGGGGAATTCCCCCCCTCCCACATACGCATTGGCGAAACGCCTGGGAGCCCGGCCGGCGCAGGGCTCACTCGCTTCCTCGAGCGGTGGCAGCAGGCCCCGCCTGGCCTGCTGGGCCCATTTGGGTTTTCTGGTGGTGCTGGAGAACCGCTGGAGAAAATGAGAGAGCCCAGCAGGCCAGCCTAGGCCTGCCACTGTCGCTGGAGCCGCCGACGCTGCAATTGCCACCGCTGCCAAACTCGCCGCTGATGACGACACCATTCCCCTGACGACGCCATCACCGCCAACGCTACCCCTGACGCCGACATCGCCCCTACCGTCCCTGCCACCCCTGCATGTCTATCTTTGGACAAGAAGTGTGTCCAGACTGCATCATCCTCATGTGAGAAGTTTACTCACATTTCTCATGGAGCAAATATAATTGGCCATTTTGTGGCAACAATAGTAGAAACATAAATTTGCCTACATCATCCATAGCATCATCCTCCCTTTTTTTCTACATATAAATGATACATGTGAAATGGTGGTGGTGGTGGTCGGTGGGGACCCAGCTAAAGCTCACCAAAATCAAGGGAACCAGCCTACAAGCAATGATAGTTTAGGAGAGAGGTAATATATGTAACTTTATTTCTGATTTTTTTTTTCAGCCATAACATGTGTGTCTATGCATTACTTGATTTACATTTCACTTTGTCGGGGAAGTACCTCACAAGGTGAACAGCAAAAAGATACAAATAAAAGCTAAAGAAGTTATAATGCTAAAACAGAAGGATGGCCCAACATAGGAGGGGCAACAGCTCAGGACCAGAATCAGCAGTACACCTCCATTTGAAGGACAAAGGGCACTCTTTCAAAGATGAGGATGTACACATATTAGACAAAGGTGGTTTGAAAGAGGAGTAAGGGAGGCCATTCATGTGAGCATTGAAAACCCCTCCCTCAACAGAGGTGGTGGGTTCCGGCATAGTCTATCTGCTACTTATCAGGGTGTGCTTTCCAAAGTACCAAGACAAATCAAAAAGCCTTCACCACCAAGGCCATAGCTAACGACCCATTCTTGATAGGTTTCAGCTCCTTAGGCCATTGTTCACCTTAAGGCTAAGGATACTATTGTCTCCCTAACAAGCCTATTTAGGCCATTGTTCATCTTATGAGCCTAATTCAGGCCAGGGTGACAAGAGGTCAACACTGACTATAAGATGGAGGATTTGCACTAGCTGTATTCAGACCGATGAAGCTGTTTGGATGAACAGCGAAATGTTTCTATCTCTCAAAAAAGAAGTCCAGTAGCCATGACTCAACTTCCAGAAGAATGCTAAAACGCAATTTAAGCAAATTATAATAGGAGAACAGAACAGAATTAAAAGCAATTTAAATGTGCACCAGCAAATGCAGTGCAGCCTTTAAAAGCCCCTCCCACATGAGGAACAAGCCAATCTACCCCCTTTCTGAAAGGGAGCTCCACGGTATAGAGGAAGATCTTGTTGTGATGCCATTAAATGAGAGAGACTATGAGGATGCTGGAAGGGCCTTCTCCAGAAAGATCTAAAAGCCCAGGCAGGCCTTGCATGGGAAAACACCAACAGCATGGCTCATTTTAATAAATGTTCCTCCTATCCTATATTCTCCTATTTTGCATGTTCAACACATTAGGCTCTGTGTCAAGCGATTAGTCGAGACGTTTCTCTGACCCAAGTGGTTATGGGAACTCATTGGCTAGGAGCCAAACCAATTGCTTGACTTCTCTAGCCGTTCAGGACAGCAAGATAAAATTCCCAGCCCTTTGGCTGTATTTGGCTTCTGGTTAACTCTGATCTTCTTCGGCTGTTTATTTTCTTATCGGGGGTCTGCACCTGAATTCTGAGGTTTCCTTCAAACACTGGGAAATAGCAGCAGGCCTTCAGGACCACACACGAAATAGAAAGAGCAAAGGCAAGCCGGGTTGGTGGGAGGAAGACTCCAGAAGTCCTGCAGCACCTAGAAGATTGATGCTGCAGCTTCATTGCTTTTGATACTTTGGAATTTCCTCTGCAATTAGCATGAATGAATTCAAAATATTTCCCCATTATCACACAACACACATACTAAAAGCAAATCACTCCAGCTCTGTTTGGTTCCAATTCAGCGTTTCCTCCCCTGCCACCAGGGGGCTTGTTTGAAGCCACAACAATTCAACATGTGTTTCCCTGGTGAGACCGTTTGCTTTGTTCTACAAAAGGATAGGTGGTGGGACTCCAGGTGGAGATAATAGTCATGCATTAATTTGGGGCGTTAGGAGACAAACAGCATGCCTTTCGGGTCAAACCAGAAGCAGAGCTGCTCAGTTTCAGATTACCTGTTCTCCAGCAGATTTGTCACTTCTTGTGGACGAGTTTCTGATGAATATGTCTGTGAAGATTCTCAGTCATCCAGGTGAGTTTATCTGGAAGTTGAGTCATGGCTACTGTACTTCTTTTTTTGAGAGATAGAAACGTTTCACTGTTCATCCAAACAGCTTCATCAGTCTGAATACAGCTAGTGCAAATCCTCCATCTTATAGGCAGCTTTGACCTGTTGTCACCCTGGCCTGAATTAGGCTCATAAGATGAACAATGGCCTAAATAGGCTTGTTAGGGAGACAATAGTATCCTTAGCCTTAAGGTGAACAATGGCCTAAGGTGCTGGAACCTATCAAGAATGGGTCGTTAGCTATGGCCTTGGTGGTGAAGGCTTTCTGATGAATAGCGCTATACCCGTGCCCTGCATTGGTTGCTCCAATTACTTCCTGTCTCCGTGTTCTTGG
Organism: Phrynocephalus versicolor; assembly: GCA_023846285.1. Lineage (NCBI taxonomy): Eukaryota > Metazoa > Chordata > Lepidosauria > Squamata > Agamidae > Phrynocephalus > Phrynocephalus versicolor. The sequence goes on from JAHTLZ010001003.1 coordinate 10,100, forward strand.
TCCTCTCTCGGAATGCGTTCTCTCATTTTAAACCTTTCCTTCCTCAGTAGCAACTTATTTCAGTTACAGTGGTACCTTGTATAAAGGAATTAATTTGTTCCAAATGAAATTATGTTAAGCAAATTTTCCTTGATACAAATTTCCCATAGGAATGCATTGAAAACAGAGTAATCCCTAATCACGACCATTTTTATGTTGTATGGATTTGCCCCATAGACAATTCTGTTAAACTAATCTCCGGAATTTTTTATGTCATACAGGTTTTATGTTCTACAAACCGTTTGTTATACAAGGGTCCACTGTATTTCCTTTTTGTTTTCTTCTTAAGTAGCAGCTGAATGTTAGCATAATCAGGATGGGTATATGGGTTAAGATGCTGGGCCTCTTCACTTTTAACGATGGCGCCTAAGAGGTGACCTGATTGAAGTTTTTTTTTTAAAAAATCATACACGGTGTGGACAAAGTAAATAAGGAAAAGCTGTTTTCCTTATTGCACAACACTAGACCTAGGGGGCACTCCATGAAAATTTTGGGTGCCAGATCTTAAACAAATAAGAGGAAGTACTTTTTCACCCAGAGGATCACTGGTCTGTGGAACTCCCTGCCAGAAGAAGTGGTGACAGCTCTCAACCTTGACAGCTTTAAGAAAGTATTAGACAAGTTAATGGAGAACAAGGGGTATACTAATGGCTATCATGATGGATGCCTAAGGACAACCTCTGGGTTGGAGAGATAGGCAGGATCTCTCTCAGTGCTGTTTGCAGGGAGTCTTAAGCAGGTGAAGACATCTGCTTGGGAATAC
>JAHTLZ010001004.1:0-11224 GCA_023846285.1 Phrynocephalus versicolor
AAATGATTACTGGGCTGGGGCACCTCCCTTATGAAGAAAGGCTAAAATATTTGGGCCTCTTTAGTCTGGAAAAAAGGCGCTTGAGGGGGGATATGATTGAGACATACAAAATAATGCAGGGTATGAGTAAAGTGGATAGAGGGAAGCTCTTCTCTCTCTCCCAAAATACCAGAACTAGGGGACATACACTCAGACTGAGGGCTGGGAGAGTAAGAACTGACAAAAGAAAATATTTTTTCACCCAGTGCGTTGTAAGTCTATGGAACTCCCTGCCACAGGATGTGGTGATGGCATCTGGCCTGGATGCCTTCAAAAGGGGATTGGACAGATTCCTGGAGGAAAAGTCCATCACAGGTTACAAACCATGATGGAGAAACCAGGGTACTTCAAGGGCCAGATGCAGGGGAGTGGTATCAGGAGACAGATATCTAGTCTCATGCGCTCCCAAACGCATCTGGTGGGGCCGCTGTGAGATACAGGAAGCTGGACTAGATGGGCCTTTGGCCTGATCCAGCATGGCTCTTCTTAGGTTCTTATGTTCTTAACAATGTGCAATATTTGGGGGGGAAGTATAGTTGAGACTGCAGGGGCAGCTGCCATTTGGGCTGTTTTATTACATTGAGGGACACTTCTCCCTCTCACAAAATACCAGAACTAGGGGATATACACTCAAATTAAGGGCTGGGAGAGTAAGAACAGACAAAAGAAAATATTTTTTCACCCAGCGTGTTGTTAGTCTGTGGAACTCCCTGCCACAGGAGGTGGTGATGGCATCTGGCCTGGATGCCTTCCAAAGGGGATTGGACAGATTCCTGGAGGAAACATCAATTAAAGGTTACAGGGACCAGGTGCAGGAGATTGGTATCAGGAGACAAATATCTAGTCTTGTGCACTCCCAGACGCATCTGGTGGGGCCACTGTGAGATACAGGAAGCTGAACCAGATAGGCCTTTGGCCTGATCCAGCATGGCTCTTCTTATGTTCGTATGTTTTTATGATCTCATGACCTCCTCTTTGCCTCCTTTCCTGGAATGGGTTCATGGCATCAACAGGGCTGCTGTTTCCCATTTTCTCCTCCCAGTGACTGTGTGTGAGCTGAACCAGGCTGAGCTTGGTGACTGGCACAAAAAGTGGACTCATCCTCTTGAACTGGGGAAAGGAGAATGTCCAGTCACAGTCAGCAGAGAATTGTCTCACTTCAAGGGACCCTTCTGTCTGCCAGGGAATTACCTGGCCCCAGAAAGGTAGTGGCCCTATAACCGGATTAAAGGTCCAGATTAGGAATGGACAGATGTCATTCTGGAGTGCAATTCTCCCCATGTCACGTAATCATGGGGAAACAGATAACACTGGATTGCTCCACAAGCTGTCCAAAATGTGTTTGATTTCCTTGTGTGATCAACCCCAAAGTTGCCAAGTCAATTTCATGACCAAGTATGGAGTTGCACTTAAGTCTCCCTGAGTTGCCATCTGAACCTTCAGTCACTATACCATAGGGCAGTGATAGCGAACCTTTTAGAGACCGAGTGCCCAAACTGTGATTGAGAACCCACTAATTTTTGCAAAGTGCTGATAAGGATTTATAAACATGAGAAATGCTGACAAGGTCATAACCCATCTCTTACAGTGCGTGGGTGCCAGTCTATGAAGAACAGCAAATATTTTGTGGTTAGCTAGAATAAGCCAAGCTAGGAAGTAGGAGACAAGACTATGGTCACGATGACCCATCTCTAAAACTGTTGGCACCATCTTATAGTGCAGAGGTGGCAATTTGCTGAGAGCAACATATGGCGGTTAGCCAGGAATAAGGAACCAACTTTGAACAAGAAAATAGGGTCAGGTCATTCTAGGCTTTGATGGCCAAATGGCTATAGGCCAAGAACATGAGCTGATGAATAAGCACATGTAAGCACATATAGGCACGTGTAGGGGTTTACTAAATATGTCAGTCTTAGATCATGCTTACCATGCAGAAAACTATAAAAACCATGGAAAGTCATTTAGTCCTTTGTCCAGGACAGCAGGGCAGATCGAACCGTCTGTGCTATGCCTTGGGACTCTTGGACCCTTCAGCTAAGATGTCTACTAACCTATCTTCTGTACTGTATTGTTCTGTGTTGTATCTCTATCTGTCTTTAATAAACCTTTTGCTATATAACCAACTCAGCGTGGCAATTTTGATGAACCACCAATGGTGCATTGGCAATTTATAAAGAACCACCCCAATGCCAATTTTAAGGTACATTCTTGACTTTAACAGTGCCAGTACAGCAATTTAACCTGAATCCAGGTGGCTATAAAGGGGTGATGTTGGGTGCCCATAGAAAGGGCTCCAAGTGCCACCTTAGGCACCCGTGCCATAGGTTCACCAACACTGCCATAGGGCTTTATGAGTTGTAGCCAAAAGCTACAAGATCTAAGATCTGGTCTGCAGCCAGTCTCAGGAATAATTCTTGACCATTCCCTATGAATTTGGTCAAGAACGATCCATTTTACCCATCCTTCCTTCCCTTGCTGAGCTATCCCTGTCATTCCAGATTACAGCATTCAGTTTCACATGCCAAATTACATTTCCCCCCCGCCGTTAGTTCATTACCAGCATGAATCTTGTATTGATTCCATTTCAGTATTTATTTATATCACCTTCTTTTTTGTCTGTGAGCCCAAATACATGGTCCTACGCCCTACGTCATGTGCTCACACCAGCTTTGTGTGGTAGAATGTCAGGCGAAAGCAAAATGAAATGAAATGAAAGACAAAAAATATGTCACCTTAAAGACTTCTATTTTATCGTGTTTGCTTTTTGTGGATCAAGTCCATTTCTTCAGAGAGAGAAAAGTTGATGGTCCCAGCCTTGCTGGGGTTGGTCCGTGGTAGGTATACTTGGGTTGGTTTCACCTGGGAAGACTATATGTAGTAGATCCACAGAGCATTCAGTCATTTTTCCTGTGCCAATAGTTAGAGATTCTGTACAGACAGGTTTAATGAACACACCGAGCTGATCTCCTCATTAATTTAAGAGAGAACAAGAAGTTTGCCGTTGCAGCCACGTGGCTCTTTTCAGACCATTAAGCAACTCCAAAGCAATCAGCCGAACCAGAAGACAAACAAACAATCATCAAGTGGAGTGGTACGAGATCATACACTGTCATAAACATTACTACTCAACTGTGTTGAGCGCAGCAATTTTTTCAAGCAGCCAAAACTGTTATTTGGTGGGAAGCAGCCTCCAACTATTATTTTGGCATTTATTTATTTATTTATTTATTTATTCACAAGATTTTTTTAGCCACCCCACTACCAAGAGGTCTCTGGGTCACTTTTACATAACTGACTGAAGCAACTCCCCTTACCATTGTGGTTATGTGTTGTTCAAGTAGCTTCCTTCTTCTGGTGACCCTTTGGACTTCCAGAAGGTCTGATCATTATTGACCTTATCTGCATTGTTGAGATGGTTTGTCACGTTGACTCTGACTTAAGGCAACCCTAGGAATAACTGACAAGAAGTATCCTTATTGTCCTATCCTGAACAGTGCTGCTCAGCTGTTGCGAACTCAAGGCTCTGCCCTCCTGTATGAAGCCAATTCATCTCATATTTTGTCTTCTTCCCTGCTGCCTCTAACTTTTCCCAGTGTTATTATCTTTTCTGTTGAGCCTTGTCTTCTTAAGATTTGTCCAAAGTGGAAATTTAAGCAATAACACAACAATAATGTTCCCACTGTAGGTTTGATTGTCTGCTTATCTACACTTGAACGTGCTCCTTGAATGTATTTGTGACCTTCTATTGGCCATGGGCATTTGATTGACATTTCATATCCCTAAAACTCTAGAACAGCCTGTCCCTTGAAGGTATACTCTGTGCATCTGAAGAAGTGGGGTGTAGTCTATAAAAGCTTGTGCCAGATACATGTCCCTCTAGAATAGAGTTGGAAGAGACCTCAAGGGACATCTAGTCCAACCCCCTGCCATGCAGGAAACCCCCCCAATAACAGTGCTCCTGACAGATGACCATCCAGCCTCTGCTTAAAAACCTCCAAAGAAGGAGACTCCACCACCCTCCTTGGCACCATATTCCACTGCTGAACAGTTCTGTCATGAAGTTCTTTCTGATGTTTAAACTGAATCTTTTTTCCTGTAGTTTGAGACCATTGCCCCGCGTCCTAGCCTCTGAAGCCATGGAAAACAAACCAGTCCCTTCATCAATGTGACATCTTACCAAATATTTAAACATAGCTATCATATCCCCTCTCAGCCTTCTTTTTGTAAGGTTAAACATTCCCAGATCCCTAAGCCAATCCCCATAAGTCATTTCTTCCAGACCCTCAATCATCTTTGTCGCCCTCCTCTGGACCCGCTTACACAGAACTGGACACAGTACTCCAGATGGGGTCTGTCCAGAGCAGACTAGAATCATAGAATCACAGAATCATAAGAGTTGGAAGAGACCTCAAGGGCCATCTAGTCGAACCCCCTGCCATGCAGGAACCCCATCACAATATTTCCGACAGATGTCCATCCAGCCTCTGCTTAAAACCTCCACAGAAGGAGACTCCACCACCCTTTGTGGCAGCATATACCACTGCCGGACAGCTCTAACTGTCAGGAAGTTCTTCCTAATGTTCAAATGGAATCTCTTTTCCTGTAGTTTGAAACCATTGCCCCGAGTCCTAGTCTCTGAAGCCATGGAAAACAAACCTGTTCCCTCTTCAATAGGACATCCTTTCAAATATTTAAACATAGCTATCATATCCACCCCAGCCTTCTTTTAGAGAGGCTAAACATTCCCAGTTCCCTAAGCCGTTCCTCATAAGACATTTCCTCCAGACCCTCAACCATCCTGGTCGCCCTCCTCTGCACCCACTCGAGGTTGTCAACATCCTTTTTAAACTGAGGTGCACAGAACTATCACTCCCTTGATCGAGACACTAATACCCTACAAGGCTAGTTGTTGGCTTTGCTGCAACAAAGTAATATGACAACCTGGGGCGGGGGCGGGGGGGGGTTGCAGAGCAAACCGGATATGCAAAGAACATCAAGGCATGTGTACAGCAGTGGCCATGGAGCTGAATGGTTGCCTGCCAGCACCACCTTGTGGGCAGGGATTAGATGATTTCCCTCTTTCACTGTACAGTAGTTAAATCTCTGAATGCGTACAGCACTTGTCTTGCTTCTTGATGGGCTATGAGACTTTGTATTTCCTTTCACACTGAAATCTGTGCAAGTTTTAATGCCTTTCCCCCAATATGCACATTTATTTGTTTGCACACTCGAATGTGTGTACCTTCAATGCATTTCTCCTAACAGCCAGATTTATATACTAATGAACAGAACTTTTCTGAGCTAACTTTGTGCATCTCTAATTTACAGTCCTTTGCATTTTAAAATATGTGTATTAAGTGACTTTCAAAGTATCTATCAGAAAGGTCCCATAAACCTCATAGATGTGTGACTCCTGGGGTACCTCTGGGAATTACTGTACCTCATGGCAGCGCTGAGCACACTACAAAAAGGCATCTCATTTAAACTCATGATTTATCTGGAAGTTGAATCATGGACTCCTTTTCTTAAGAGATTGAAACATTTCACTGCTTATACAAACAGCTTCATCAGTGATTATATCTACAGATCTGTCACACACTGGGGGAAGGGGGAGTCAGGTACCTGCAAGTTTGGGGCAACCAGCTCAGGATATAATACAACAGGGGAGTCTTGCTATCCCCTCTCTGGCTTGCTTTCCCAATTAAATTAAGTCACAGAGCTCACAGAACCTTCTCAAGATCAGCAGAGATATAATTGAAAGAGTGTTGTCTTATACAGTGGACCCTGGTATAACAAACGGTTTGTATAACATAAAATCTGTACACCATAAAAATTCCAGAGATAAGGGAAATTTGCTTAACAGAATCACCCGTGGGGTGAACCCGTACAACATAAAAATGGTTGTGATTAGGGATTACTCCTTTTTCAATGCATTCCTATGGGAAATTTGTATAAAGGAAAATTTGCTTAACATAATTTCATTTGGAACAAATTAATTCCTTTATATAAGGTACCACTATAAATACGTGGGGTGCTGTGTCAAGGATAACTGGGACCCTTCATGAAAAATCCTTTTTAGAACTGAACAAGCTAGAAATGCCTTCCAGGAGATGAGGAAAGTCTTGACAAACCAGGACTTATCTATCAGACTTCGTACTTGAATACTTCCATCCTATGTATTCAGTATACTGCTCTATGGTGTTGAAACTTGGACCCTTACAGACACACTATGCAGAAAGCTGGAAGCATTTGAAATGTGAACATAAAGACAAATTCTGAAGATACCTTGGACAGCCAGAGTTACTAATGTGGCTGTATTACAGCACATGAATAAAAAGCTAGAAATCCTCAATGCCATAAAGAGAAGAAAATTACAATATTTCAGACACATAATGCGCAATAAGAAATACCATCTGCGGCAGGTAATCCTTCAAGGAAAAATAGACGAGAAGCGTGCCACGGGGCGTAGAAGAACATTCTGGCTTAAGAAAAGCCGATGGTCCGCAGTGAGCATAGATGCTCTGTTTAGAATAGCCTTAGATAGGAACCAGTTCAGGCTACTGATTGCCAACCTTCTACGAGGACATGGCACAAGAAGAAGAAGAAGAAGAAGAAGAAGAAGAAGAAGAAGAAGAAGAAGAAGAAGAAGAAGAAGAAGAAGAAATCACAGGGGAACTAGTTTTCAATTGGCAAAAGGATGCAGAATGGTCCCCTGAGCTGTAGCTGTTTTGGCCCCAATCCAAGTGTACAGAGGAACTCCAATGATCTGGTAGGGAGGGGTTACGTAAGGGCAGGTCCCCATTGGAAAGCATAATTCTATCTCATAATTCCACAGTACAGTAATTGATTCAATATGGTGCAGCTGGTCTCGTTGACGTCTCTCTCCTGGGACAGGCAGCAAGACACAGTCCCTGTGCTAATTAGCAGCGACTGATTATGATGGAGTCTTTTTGACATTTTCAGATTTTGAAAGTGAAGAAGTTGCTTGTTGAGTCCCAAAATGAGATGAAGAGATTTTAAGAAATGTTGCTGTCTGTTTGGGAGACGTTTTAATGAGCCATGGTACTCAGAAGGGACTCCCTAGAGAACTGGTATCCTGCCTCAAACTCCCATACTGCATAATATGTGGAAAACAACCTTTAGGCAGGTACAGTAGATAAACTTCTGGAGTTTTTACAGCTTCACATGTGGGTTTGGCTCGACTGCTATGACTGTCTGTCCAGTATCCAGTAAGCTCTTGATCCAATGAGAAAGGTTACTCACAGGGCGGTGGGGAGGTCACTTCCTTGTCTCCAGACTTTTTTTTTTAAAGGATTAAAGTCAACACTAGAAGAATTGTTAGAGGACTAGAAGGACTAGAGGACAGAAGTGGAAATTGTTGACCAGCATCTTCTTAACACCTTTTCAGAGACAGCTTCTGCTGCTGCAGCTTTCAACAAACATAGCTTTATGTCTCTGTCTTTGCTGACTTGTAGAAATTGCCATCAACAGTGATTTCACCTGCGGAAATCGAATTAGAAAAAAATGTGGATCACAGATCAAACTGTATTTTCCCCACTGTGTAGTCCCACCCTCATTATAATAATCTCTGTTCTGTTAGCAGTAGCTTGATACATATTCACCTTTATCATGAACACATCTATCCTCAGTACTGTGTTCATCATCATAACACCCATTTTTAAAAATGAAATGTTCTCTCTCTCTCTCTCTCTCTCTCTCTCTGAATTGGACTCTCTTGGATGTCTCTAATTTCTCTCTCATTCAGAAATAAATAAAACATGAACCCAAGTGGCTGAAGTCTGCATTATTTGTCTACATTTCAGATAAATATATTTTGGGAATATGTATTTATTTTAGGAGCGCCTTGCAGCACAGTGGTTAAACTCCTGTACGACAGCCAAAACTGTGTTCAGGACTCAGGGTTTAATCCCAGGTAGCTGGCTCAAGGTTCATTTAGCCTTCCATCGTTCCAAAGTCTGTAAACTGAATAGCCAGCCTGCTAGAGAAAGCAATATGTAGCCTGCACAATTACTTGTAAACCATCAATAGGTTGGGGTGGTATATAAGCACCACATTTTTAAGGGGGTCTGAGAGGTTCTGGGCATTGTTTTTTTATGAGAATGGGTTCAACTAATCAGAATTTACTATACTCACATTTGTATGTTACTATATTTATACAGTCTTATGGGTGACACTTTGCATGGCACTCAAGGAAAGGTCCTATCATTCAGTGAAAGGAAGCTGCCATAGCATAGATCAACCAATAAGGGAAGTGCCTTTATTTCAGTGACATATTCCTTTCAAGTGGATTACAGTAGATTAGAGAGATGAATTGAGTCATTGTGATGCTTGTGTCAAAGGCAGCATATTACAGAAACACTTGATTTCTCTACGGAGGCATTGTTCGGGTATGCTGTCCCAGCCATAAGGGACAGCAAGGACCGGGGATAGCCTTTGGCTAGCTGAGACAAAAGAATGCCCATTTCCTCTCAGTCAAAGTCAGCCATGTATTATTTGAGCAAGGAGGAGACATTTGAACAGCCAAAAGTGGATGGCCAAGGATCATCGGTAGGGCTTGTTTTCTGGATACCTCAGGATACAATGTTGAGAGCCTATGGGGTTGGGATGGAAGCTGCCCCCCTACAGTCCTCAATAGACATGGGCACGACTTAGCGGAATTCCCGTTTCCGTTCCTCATTTCCGTTACGGAACGGAAACGGTAACAGGAATTACTCCGCCAGAACTCGAACTCGAACCGACTAAAGAATAATTCGGTCTGATTTGTCGTGTTGTCGTTCCTGGCATCGCGGCGATCCCCCGATGCCAAGCAGCACAGAAAAAAAGTTTTTTTAAAAAAACAAAAACCAATTCCCGGCCAAAAAGCAGGCGAAAATATGCCTGCCTGAGTGAGGGCTCAGGGCACCTACCAGAGGGGTGGTTTCGGGGGGGGGGGGGTTCCCGGCCTCCCCCCCCCATCCTGGGCTGCTCTGGTGGGGGAAATCCTCGTCGTCTCGCAGTCGCTCGCAACAAGCCGGACTCGCCGCCGGCCGCCGCAATTCAAGCAACACAGAAAAAAAGTTTTAAAACCCCCGATTCCTGGCCCAAAAAGCAGGCGAAAATATGCCTGCCTGTCTGAGAGGGCACCTACCAGAGGGGTGGTTTCTGGGGGGGTTCCCGGCCTCCCCCCCTCTCCTGTCCTGGGCTGCTCTGGTGGGGACTCGCACAAGCAACAAGCCGGACTCGCCATGCCATGCGGTTCAGGCAGGGGATTGAAAATGGGGCGGCGACCGCAATATTTTTTTTGAAATCGTGGTCTAAAAACACACAAGCACCACAGAAACATGCAAAAATTGCTATTTTAAAACTGCCAGAATTTTTACAGTAGCAGTGGGTTTTTCTTGCAACAAAATGTCTCCTCTGTCCTCTCTCCATTGATTTTATTTTATTTTATTTTATTTTATTTACACCTGCGCAATGATGGGCTGGCCATGGGAGTGGACCATGCAAATTTTTGGAGCCATTCCACCAATCGCATGGCCACTTGGCCACTGAGACTTCTGGGATGTGCCAAAAAGCCCACTAACACTGCCCTAGCCCTAACCCTAACCCTAACCCTTACCCATACGCCACAGTACACTGTCCTCTTAGTGGGTCAGAGAGGCACCCAAGGTGCACCCCACTACCCCACCCTAACCTCACCCGTAACTAGCCTAACCCTAGCCCTTGCGCTAACCCTCTCTTAACCCTAAGCCAGTTCTGTACTTGCATTGCACACGCAAGTACGCTTCCCTTCTTAGTGAGACACAGCGGGTGCAGAGAGAGTCTGCTAGTCCGTCACTTGTGGCTCTGGCTGACTCCTGCAGCAGCATTTGTGTGCCATGCAAACCCTGTCCAAGTGCCTGTCTCTCACTGACTGATGCAGGGAAGGCTCCCCCGAAAGAGGGGTGCCTCTGCCAGTCTGCTGCGTCTGCAACTTGGTATGCATATCCATATGGCTATGCATGCCCTTTTGTAGCAGCGCCGGCGGGTGAGGATAGGAGGCACCCACCCCAGAGAGGTGCCTCCAGGAGCCCGCTGTCCCTATTAGCGGGCCACAGGAGGCACCCACCCCACAGAGGTGCCTCCAGGAGCCCGCTACCCCCCCAAAACAGTATAATGACAGACGAAAAACTGAAAAACGAAACGACAAATTTTTGCAAAATTTCGCGAAAAACGGAAACGAGCCGACACGAGCCGCCTCCGACACATTTTCCCTAGTCGTGCCCATCTCTACTCCTCAACTAGTTGAACCTCCAAGTAGTGAAAATTATGTGTTACATGTTGTTGTCCCCCCCACATGCCTCTTTCTAAATACCATGGCACAGCGGTTAAACTACTGTACTGCAGCTATAACTGTGGTTCCAGATAGCATGCTCAAGGTTCACCCAGACTTCCATCCTTCTGAGGTCAGTAAAATGAGTACCCAGCAGCACACTTTATTTTTTTCTACACTTAGAATTCTTTGCTAGAGAATTCTCTTCTTGTTCTCCCTGAACATAACATAAACATAAGAACATAAGAACATAAGAACATAAGAAGAGCCATGCTGGATCAGGCCAAAGGCCCATCTAGTCCAGCTTCCTGTATCTCACAGCGGCCCCACCAGATGTGTTTGGGAGCGCATGAGACTAGATATCTGTCTCCTGATACCAGTCTCCTGCATCTGGCCCTTGAAGTACCCTGGTTTAAAGCCTGGAGACTACACATCTCCATCATGGTTTGTAACCTGTGATGGACTTTTCCTCCAGGAATCTGTCCAATCCCCTTTTGAAGGCATCCAGGTCAGATGCCATCACCACATTGTGTGGCAGGGAATTCCATAGACTTACAACGCGCTGGGTGAAAAAATATTTTCTTTTGTCAGTTTTTACTCTCCCAGCCCTCAATTTGAGTGTATGTCCCCTAGTTCTGCTATGTTGGGAGAGGGAGAAGAGCTTCCCTCTATCCACTTTACTCATACCCTGCATTATTTTGTATGTCTCAATCATATCCCCCCTCAAGCGCCTTTTTTCCAGACTAAAGAGGCCCAAATGTTTTAGCCTTTCCTCATAAGGGAGGTGCCACAGCCCAGTAATCATTTTAGTCGCCCTCTTCTGCATCTTTTCCAGTTCCACTATGTCTTTCTTGAGATGCGGTGACCAGAATT
>JAHTLZ010001005.1:62-12945 GCA_023846285.1 Phrynocephalus versicolor
ACACACACACACACACACACACACACACACACACACACACACACACAGAGAGAGAGAGAGAGAGAGAGAGAGAGAGAGAGAGGCTGCTTCTGAGCATGTCCAGAGTCTTCTTTCTACCGATGCCACAGACCTGTATTCAGGATAAGCCTCTTTCTCCTCCCCGCCCCTTCCCATCCTCTGGGTCCCCCTGGCGTACCCCAATCCAGGCCTCCGGGAGCCCGCCCCCCACTCACCGTGAAAGGCAGGGAGCAGACGGCGAAGGTGAGGGTCATGATGGAGAGCAGGATGAGGTGGTCCAGCTCCTCGGATACAGAGAGGGGTCTCCGGCGGGCGCTCGGCGGCGGGCCGTCGGGGGACGCCTCCGGCGGTGGGCGCAGCGGGGGCGAGGCCAGGCCCGGGCAGGCGGCCAGCCGTCGGGTGGCTTTGCCTCGCCGGTGCATGCGGACCAGGTTGACGATGACGATGAGGTTGCCCAGCAGGACGGCCAGGATGAGGAGCAGCAGGAGCGAGGCGTAGAGGAGCGAGAAGGCGAGCGCCCCCGACGGCGCGTCCGCTTCGTCCCGGCCGCCCGGGAGGCGCATCTGGATGAAGCACCAGGTGCCGGGGCAGTACTGGACGTAGCGGCCGAAGCCGAGGAGCGGCAGGGCGCAAAAGGCGGCGGACAGGGCGTAGAGGAGGGCCAGGGCGGCCCCGAGGAAGGCGGCGGCGCGCCGGCCGCGCAGGAGGCGCTCGTAGAGGTAGGGCGCGCCGAGGGCCAGGCTGCGCTCCAGCGCCATGCTGCCCAGGCAGCCCACGGTGGTCAAGCCGAAGAAGCTCATGGCGAAGGCGAAGGCCAGGCACACGCGTCCGCCCTCGGCCAGCGCCACCAGCGTGCGCCCGCGCCCGTAGGCCGCCAGCACCACCGGGCTGAGCAGGCAGGTGCCCAACAGGTCGGTCAGCACCAGCGCCAGCAGCAGCACCTGGAAGGGTCCCGGCGGCGCCCCTCGTCCGGCTCCCCCCCACCGCCGCCGCCGCCGCCGCCGGGCCGCCACCACCAGGAGTCCCAGCGCCGTCAGGTTGCCCAGCACGCCGGCCGAGAACATGACGGCCGAGATGGCCGGGCTGTCGCCCGACTCCGCCCGGAGGCGCTCCAGCGCTTCGCAGCCCCGCGACGGGCCCGAAGACGCCGCCGGCGCCGGCGCTCCAGCCGCCCCGACAAGGGCCGCCTCGTCCAACATCGCCAGCAGCAGCAGCAACAGCGCTCCTCCCGGGGCAGCTGGGCGCCGCTGGCTCTCCCCCTGGGGGGCGGAGGGAGGCGGGCGGAGGAGAGGCGCCACACCTCCCGCCCCCGCCGTCCGGGTGCCCGAGGGGGAGCGCGGCCGCAGGAGGCAGCAGGCGCCGAGCGACTTTTACGCGCGGGTTTTTACGCGCGAGGTTGCCCTCGAGGGCGCGCACCGAGCGGCCCCCGGAAAGCCTCTTTGGAGCGTCTTAAACTGCAAGGCCCGTTGTCCAGCCTTTCCTAGCTCTTTCCTTCAAGGCTGGAAGGTCTAAATGCGGAGCAACCTGGTTCTGTAATTCCTGGAAAATGTTTCCTGGGAAGATTTTCCAGCCAATCGCTTTCCTTGGAGCAAGTCTAGTGGGCTGTGGCCAAATCAACCAAGTTGTCCCCCCTTCTCTCCCCAATGAAACCACTCAGGCTCCGGTCACTTCCCTGGGTCTCTGGGAAGCACCGTCCAAGAACACCTGGCTGACCCAGGGGTGGGAGCCATTACCATTGTCTATGCCTGATGCACAGCTGGATGGTCTCCCCTCAAGACCTTCCTGACATCTTGTGGCAGGGGAGGATCGCATGTTGATTTCTGACCTCTTCTGGCCTGGGCTGCTGGTGGAATAAGGGAGGCACTTCTGCCTGTGGCTGTGTTGTTGTTGTTCAGTCATTCAGTTGTGTCCGACTCTTCCTGACCCCATGGACCAGAGCTTGCCAGGCCTTCCTATCTTCCACTGCCTCCCGGAGTTTGGTCAAATCCATATTGGTTGCATCGCTGACACCGTCCAACCATTTCATTCTCTGCCGTCCTCTTCTCCTTTTGCCTTCAATCTTTCCCAACATCAGGGACTTTTCCAAGGAGTCCTCTCTCCTCACGAGGTGGCCAAAGTACTGGAGCCTCAGCTTCAAAATCTGTCCTTCCAGTGAACATTCGGGGTTGATTTCTTTCAGGATGGATAGGTTTGATCTCCTTGCAGTCCAGGGGACTCTCCAGACTCTCCTCCAGCACCACAGCTCAAAAGCATCGATCCTGCGGCAATCAGCCTTCTTTATAGTCCAGCTTTCACTTCCATACATCACGACTGGAAAAACCATAGCTTTGACTATCCTGACCTTAGTTGGCAAAGTGATGTCTCTGCTCTTTAGGGTGCTGTCTAGGTTTGCCATTGCTTTCCTCCCAAGAAACAGGCGTCTTTTTATTTCGTTGCTGCAGTCGCCATCTGCAGTGATCAAGGAGCCCAAGAAAATAAACTCTGTCATTGCCTCCATTTCTTCCCCTTCTATTTGCCAGGAGGTGATGGGACCGGTGGCCATGATCTTAGTTTTTTTGATGTTGAGCTTCAGCCCATTTTTTTTCACTCTCCTCTTTCACCCTCACCTTTTCTCTCGAGGGGCCACTGCCGGGCTCCTCTTCCTCAGGTACAACCAGCAACCCGTGCATTTGGGGATCACGCACGCCTTCTGGGATCACGCACGGGCTGTGCTGGTACAACTGGAGGCCTTTTTGGAAAGCGCCTTGAGGAGACTGGCTTGGATTGTACGTCTGCGAAAGGAGAGCAGCTTAAGTTGGATGTTGGTCTTCTTTGGTGCAACCGCAGATCTTGTCTGCCTCTATCAGTGAGAGCCTTCCCTGTTAGGTACTTCATTAAAGCTGGCCGATCGAAGGAAGGACCTTGCGGTGCTCCTGTGGCGAAAGGACTTATTTCTCAGCCAGACTCCCTTGACTACCAATAACTGACTTTCCGTGCCTCTCTTCACCCTTGGTCTGTGGCATTTGGCAATGCAGTCCGATCCCTTCATCTCCATGTTGATGCACCAACAATAAATTACACTTGTTGCTTAGGCAAATTTCTGCTCCTTGCACCATGATTTTTGTGGCACAGTGGTTAAACTGCAGCACTGCAGAGAAGACTCTGCTCTCAACTTGAGTTCGATCCCAGGCTCAGGTAAAGGGGCACAAGGTTCACTCAGCCTGCCAACCTTCCAAGGAAAGATGAAAGAAGACAATGCATGTCCTACTCCATGTTAATGTCTGTGAAGGTTCTCAGTCATCCAGGTGAGTTTATCTGGAAGTTAAGATCTCCAACCTGCAAGACCTCCACCAGGAGCCGTGCTTTTTCCGTTGCTGGTCCTACCTGGTGGAATCAGCTCCCTAGTGAGATTTGGACCGCAGAGTCATTCTCGGTGTTCAAGAAGTTGTTAAACACATGGCTTTTTAAGGCTGCCTTTGGCAACTAGGAGGTGGAATGCTGTTTGGTTTTGGTTTTCCCCACTCATTTCTCTTATTTTGCTGCCATCTTAATTTGTTAGGATTTTATTGTCTCGTAGGTTTTATTATGTTCTATCTGTTCCTTTGTTTGTAGAGACCTGTGTTATTTGTTTATGCTTCTTGTTGTGAACTGCCCAGAGTTCCTTCGGGAAAGTCAGGTGGTCTACAAATACAAATACAAATAAATAAATAAATTGATCCATGGCAGCTGTGCATGACTCAGGGCCTTTTCACACGACCCCTAAGATCCGCTGGCCACTTAAATTCGGACCAGAGATCTTAGGGGTTCGTTGCTCTTCCTTCCTCCCCACCACTCCGCACTTCCTTGATCCGGTCTGCGTGAGGGGAGGGAGGAAGAAAGAGCGGAAAAAATGCAGCTCACCTCCAGAGCTCTCTGATTCCTTCTCTTCTGTTTGCTTTTTTTTCCTCCCGCCCCTTCTCTTAAAGGGGCGGGAGGCAAAACAAACAAACAAAGAGAAGCGAGGAGAGCTGGGCACTCACCAGATTAAATCCGGACCTGGCGATTTTCACCCTCCTCGAGCAGGTACAAGAAAAGTGCGCTGGGACGCGCTTAGGTGGGCGTGGTCGCACTTAATTTCCTGCAAACTCCGGAGCTGGTGGGGAAACAATTGTAAGCTCCGGAGCTTGCAGCCATTTGCGGCGGAGTTTAGGGGTCGTGTACAAAGGCTCTCAACTTCCAGATACTGCATGTTCAACGAAAGGGCAGAAAGAACCACAGGGGAGTCTTGAGCTGATCCGTGGCAAGGATGGCAAGACCCATCAGAGCCACACCTGGTCTCTCCTTGGCTGGCTGGCTTGCCTTGCCTTGGAAAACACACAGCTGAGAGCACCAACCCTCACCTGCCCAAGAGGTTTATTGGGCATGGAAGCCATCTGCTGGAGATGCCTAGTCCTCGACCAATAACTGTCTCTCCTCTGCAAGAAAGTTTATATAAACACTGCAAACATTTTGATGGGGATACATTATTGGAGCAAGGACTAACTCGGCCTCAGCACTTTTAACAGGCTGGCACTGACTCACGCACTGTAATCTCTTACATCTTTCTCTCTCCACTAGGTTGACTTTTGACCAACAGACTGCCTTCAAGGGAGAAAGACATGCCATTGTAAAGAAAGACAGGACACGTCAAGCCAAAAGGGGAATCTGAACTAGGGGGCCCAAAAATCCCAGGTTGTCTGCTTCAGACCTGCCAGGCAGAGGGACGGGATGCAGTTTACAGAAGGAAGCACACTGGGATCATTGATCAACCCCACTGCATCAGGCACCTGTCTGTCCCTTGCCTTCTGAAGGTCGTGGTCTACCTCCCACAGCCTGGAAAAGAAGAATGAATGAAACTGACCAGCTACATCAGGGCTGTCCAAACTTTTTGCAAGAAGGGCCAGATTTTGTGAGGTGAAAATGTGTGGGGGACTGACCTTTCAGTCACATTTAGCTCCTAGGCCAGACTTTGGACAAGCGAAAGAAATCAACCCCCCAAATGTTCACTGGAAGGACAGATTTTGAAGCTGAGGCTCCAGTGCTTTGGCCACCTCATGAGATGAGAGGAGTCCTTGGAAAAGTCCCTGATGTTGGGAAAGATGGAAGGCAAAAGGAAAAGGAGACGGCAGAAAATGAAATAGTTGGACAGTGTCATCAATGCAACAAATATGGATTTAACCAAACTCCAGGAGGAAGACAGGAGGGCCTGGTGTGCTCTGGTCCATGGGGTCACGAAGAGTCGGACACGACTGAACGACTGAACAACAACAACAATGAGGATATGCAAGGAGGTGGGGAGGATGCTGCAGCAATGGAGCTGGGGGTGGGTAGGCTGGGCAGGTGCCTGGTGGGGGTGGCGGAGGCAAGGGAGGGCAGGCAAACTGTAAAACTGCAAGCTGATATCTCCATCCGGTATGGGGAGGGGCCAGCTGGCGGGGATGCATGACAGGCTGAGCCTGCAGGGAGAAGAGGCAGCGGGCTGCTCAGAATTTGAAAACGGGACGCATTTGGCCCCTGGGCCTGACTCTGGACATGCCTGAGCTACATGGAATTGTCCTAAAGGCTGCCTAGCTGTTCCTTCTGCAACCCTTCAGGCAGGTTTTAGCAACCATAACCGAGTATCCGAATGCCTTTTAATAATTAAAATGGTTGGTAGTATTTACTTGCTTTTAGTTATTTGATTGGATGAAAATCAGTGCTCAGTTTAATTATCCTTTTTTGAATGTTTATATGACATTTTTAACTCTGTTAATATTTTAAGCAGGGATACTGGTGTGTCTTTGAGTCTGATCCCCCAGTCTGAGTCTGCGGTACCAAGTCCCAAGCCTTCAGTCCCCTATTAAAAACAAATGCTTGCCCCAAGGGGAAAAAAAGGAAGGGGTGGGTGCTAATTCACAAGCTGGGTTTGAGTCATTGGGGAAACGTCCAAGTCCCCGGTACGAATTAAGTTTGACTTGCTAGTAACTCTCAGTCCTTAATTCTACATCCCTGCTTTTGAGGTGCCTTGAGTCCCTTTAATGGGAGAAAGTTACCATACATGGCTACACAGACTTTGTGTTTATAACCACTACATAAGAACATAAGAACAGCCTTGCTGGAACAGGCCACAGGCCATCCAGTCCAACATTCTGTCTCACACAGCGGCTCACCATTTGCTTCAGGGTATTCCCAAGCAGCTGTCTTCACCTGTTTACGATCCCCTACAAATGGCATCAAGAGATATCCTGCCTCTCTCTCCAACCTGGAGGTTGTCCTTAGGCATCTATAATGATAGCAATTGATACCCTTGTTCTCCATGAACTTGTTCACTCCTTTCTTAAAGCTGTCAAGGCTGACAGCTGTCACCACTTCTTCTGGCAGGGAGTTCCACAGACCAGTGGTCCTCTGGGTGAAAAAGTACTTTCTCTTATTTGTTTGAGCTCTAGCACCCCAAAGTTTCATGGAGTGCCCCCTAGTTCTAGTGTTGTGTGATAGGGAAAACAGCTTTTCCTTATCTACTTTGTCTATAAAAAAGGTTAAGGTCAAGGTTCCTCCCGCACATGTGTGCTAGTCGTGTCCGACTCTAGGGGTAGTGCTCATCTCCGTATTCAAGCCAAAGAGCCAGTGTTGTACAAGTCCATGGCCACGTGGCCGATGTATGATTTTATAACCTTCAATCAGGTCACCTCTTAGGTGCTGTTGTTCAAGAGTGAAGAGGCCCAGCCGTTGCAGCCTCAGATGGTAAGGAAGGTGTTCCAGTCCCCTCATCATTCTGGTTGCCCTCCTCTGCACTTTTCCCATTTCTATCATATCCTTCTAGAGGGATGGTGATCAGAACTTTATTGATTGATTGATTGATTGATTGAGCTTATATACCACCCGTCTTCCCGGGGGAACTCCGGGCGGTTTACAACAAAAAATATAAACAAAATCAACAGCAAATAAAACAATTTAAAAACAGGAATAATCAAGCAGGACTAACTGTACACAAAACTCCAGATGGGGCCTCACCATAGATTTATAATGAGAAAAAATGACACTTGCTGACTTATTTTCTATACCCTTCCTAATGATCCCCATTCCCCAGCATTGAGTTTGCTTTTTTCACTGCTGCGGCACACTGGGTTGACATCTTCATTGAGCTGTCCACCAGGACACCAAGGTCACTTTCCTGGTTTGTTTGTTGCAGAGAGTTTAGACCCCATCAGTTTATAAATGTAACTGGGGTTGCATGTCATCGGCATATTGATGGCAGCGAACTCTAAATCCCCTAATGACCTCTGCCAGCAGTCTCATATAAATGTTAAACAGCATGGGGGAGATTGCCGACCCCTGAGGCACCCCACAAGGGAGTGTCCAGGGAGCCGACAGCTCATCCCCCAGCTGAACTCGCTGGGACTGGTCACCAAGGAGGAAGAATTGAAGCCAGCAGAACGCTGAACCCCTGATTCCCGCCTCGGCAAGCCAATCTAGCAGGATACCGTGGTCGAAGGTATCAGAGGCCACTGACAGATCAAGGAGGACCAACAGGGTAGAACACCCCCTGTCGGCCTCCCTGAGGAGGTCATCTTGCAGTGCGACCAGGGCAGTCTTGGTCCCTCCAAACGGCGTGAACCCGGACTATAATGGGTTGGGGACATGATTTTCCTCCAGGAAAGACTGAAGCTGGATGGCAGCCACCTCTCGATGACCTTGCCCATAAAGGGAACAATGGCAATCGGGCAGTAGTTGGCCAGATCATCCAATGCCAGGCCGGCCTTCTCTAATGTGGGCCTCACCACCGTCTCCTTCAGACGAAAGGGAAAAATCCCTTCCCTGAAGGAAGCGGTGGAGATCACTGAAGCCCACTCCCGCATGCTCCCTCCGGCAGATTTGATAAGCCAAGATGGGCAAGGGTCGAAAGGGGAGGCTGCCGGCCAACAATAAGCCAAGGCCCTGGAGGCCTCCGCTGGAAAAACAGGTCCCTCTGGAGCTCCTCACAATGTCTCTCAGTTTTTACTACCCTATATAATTTAGTTTTGTTGGCAAATTTGGCTACCCTGCTGTTTACTCCTACTTCTAGATCAGTGCTTCTTGAACCTGTGGGTCCCCAAATGTTCTTGGACTGCAACTCCCAGAAATTCCTTCCAGCACAGCAAGTGGTGGAGGCGTCTGGGAGTTGCAGTCCAGGAACACCTGGAGACCCACAGGTTGAGAACCACTGCTTTAGATCATTTATGTAGAGGTTGAAAAGCAGGGGTCCCAGTACTGAACCTTTGGGGACCTAACTCTTTACCTCCCACCACTTGGAGAATTGTCCATTTAGTGCTACTCTCTGTTTTGTTTCCTGTCTCTTACCCAGTTGCTGATCCAGGACAACACCTGTCCCTTTATTCCACGACTGGCAAATTTATTCAAGAGCCTTGAGTGCAGGACCTTGTCAAAAGCCTTCTGAAAGTCCAGATAAACAATGTCAACTAGCTCTCCCTTATCCTCATGCTTGTTGACACTCTCAAACAATTCCAACAGATTAGTTAGACATGATTTGCCCTTGCAGAAGCCATGTTGGCTCTCGTTTAGCAATGCCTTCTCTTCTATGTGGCTGTTAATTTTATCTTAGGATGGTTTCCATCTCTTACCTGGGGCACATGCCAAACGGTAATTTCCTGGATTGCCTCTGGAACCTTTTTTGAATATTGGTGTTATAACTTTGTGTTTATATCCCTCCTTGCATGATTGCATTGACACTAAGTTATCGATTGTTAGGTTTAATGTTGCCTTTTAGTGAATGTAAGATACCTCTCAATTCCCTTTTTCTCAAACTAAACATGTCCAAAGTGCAATGTCTCTCCGTACTGTAAGCTGCGTTGGGTTCTTTTCCAAAGAGAAAGGTGGAGTAAAAATACTCAAAAATAGATAAATAAATAAAATAAAACACAAACAAATATACAGTATAAATAAATACCTAATGTAGTGCATGCATTAAAGGGAGTGGTATATAAATTTGTCATCTAACAAGTTCTGTTAATGCCTGTTTTAAATGTGTTTCATAATACCTTTTTGTGTGTGTTGCGTTGTTACAGTGGTGACCGACTCTTCGTGACCCCATGTCCATGGAGTTTTCTTGGCAGGAATACTGGAGTGGTTTTGCCTGTTCCTACTCCAGGCGCCTATAGCACCTGGTATTCCCTGGTGGTCTCCCATCCAAGTACTAACCAGGGCCGACCCTGCTTACCTTCCAAAATCAGACGAGATCGGATGTGCTTAGGGCAGTGCTCCCCAACCTTTTTTTGGCCGCGGACCGGTAAATGTTTGATCATTTTTCCGTGGCCCGCTTGTTTTGATTTGTTTTGTTTTCTCTGAGCCTCCCCGCCTCCCCTCACCCCAAGACAGGCGCGGCGCCGGCCGCAGCCCGGCCCGGCCCGAGACGCCCCCCCCTCCGCTCACCCAAAAACACAGGTGTCTCTCTCTTTGTGTGGGTGGTGTTTGGAGCTCAGGATTTTGTTTTACTGTTGGAGAAAACTGTTAAAGCTTGGGCGCTCCTCCTCCCTCCCCCTCCGCGCCGCCACCTCCCTCCCAACAGCCCTGGACATGACTGTGAATGGCGATGGATTCGTGTGTGCGTAGCGCTACATCGGGGCCTTATATATATGTATATATTTAAAACTATAATAATGCCCGAGAGATGATGCCGTGACGTCTTGCCAGGACAGGCGCGTAAAGATCCCCGATTCAAAACCGCCTGACAGGCCGTTTTCAGGAGCGCTTCTGCCGCCGCAGCCAAAGCTTCTCGGGGAAACAAGAGGCGAGCCAGGGCCACGGGAAGAAGAAGAGGCGGCGGCGGCGGCTCGGACTTGTTGCTTTCCTCCGCCAAGGGCGAGGTGCCGCGGGCTGAGCCAGGCGGAAAGCGCGCGGCGTTCCTTTGGCCCGCGGGTTGGGCGCGTTGCCGGCAGGATCCCCGTGGGATCCGGCGGGAGGATCGAGTCGGGGCTTCACCCTCAGCGTCGATCGGGTGTTGTCGATTCCTCCCCCCCCACAACACGGCTGGCTTGCCTCCGAGAACTTGACGTGGGGCTGCGCGCCGTTCCGCCGCCTGCTCGCCCGCCCGCTGCCGGTGGGGTTTGTTTGCCACGAGCAGCGCCGAAGGGGCGGGCCCTGGGCGAGTGTGTAATCGGATCTCCCTGCCTTTCAGGGTCCGACATCCCGGCGCTGCTCGGCCTGAAACGGCGGCGAGGGAGCCATGAGCGAGGCACAGGGAGGCAAGAAGGCGCCCGCCCCGGCCGCACCACCGCACAGCCTTCCAAACCCGGGCGCCGAGCGAAGCAGGGCGCAGCGGAGGTCACCCAGCGAGCCGAGAAGAGGCAAAGGCGGCGGCGGAGGCTTCGGGGAGGCGCTGCCCTCAGCTCACCCCAAGAGGAGCGCGGCCCGGTGCGGATTGCTCCACGGACCGGCACCGGTCCGTGGCCCGGGGGTTGAGGACCACTGGCTTAGGGCATCTAGGCACATCTAGGCATCTAGGAACCTTTTAGTTGTATTTCAATTTTATTAGTTGTAGTTTCATCGTATTTTCATTGTAACTATATATTTTTAATATAGTGGATTCTCGTATAACAAATGGTTTGTATAACATAAAATCTGAACAACATTAAAAAATTCTGGAGATAGGGGGAATTTGCTTAACAGAATCGCCTATGGGGCGAATCCGTACAACATAAAAATGGTCGTGATTAGGGATTACTCCATTTTCAATGCATTCCTATGGGAAATTTGTACAAAGGAAAATTTGCATAACAGAATTACATTTGGAACGAATTAATTCCCTTATACAAGGTACCACTGTACTGTAATTTATGATTGACCGTTTTGTAAACCGCCCTGGTAGGTTAGTGCAGTTTGCACTAAGGGGGTGGTATAGAAGTAGAAAGAAAGAAAGAAAGAAAGAAAGAAAGAAAGAAAGAAAGAAAGAAAGAAAGAAAGAAAGAAAGAATCATAGAATTATAGAGTTGGAAGAGACCTCATGGGCCATTGAGTCCAACCCCCTGCCAAGCAGGAACTCCTTCACAATATTTCCGACAGATGGCCATCCAGCCTCTGCTTAAATACCGTCAAAGAAGGAGACTCTACCACCCTCCGTGGCAGCATCTTCCACTGCCGAATAGCTCTAACTGTCATGAAGTTCTTCCGAATGTTCAAATGGAATCTCTTTTCCTGTAGTTTGAAACCATTGCCCCGAGTCCTAGTCTCTGAAGCCTTGGAGAACAAACCTGTTCCCTCTTCAATATGACATCCTTTCAAATATTTAAACATAGCTATCATATCCCCTCTCAGTCTTCTTTTTGATAGGCTAAACATTCCCAGTTCTCTAAGCCGTTCTTCATAAGACATCTCTTCCAGGCCTTCAACCATCCTAGTCGCTCTCCTCTGCACCCGCTCGAGGTTGTCAACATCCTTTTTAAACTGAGGCGCACAGAACTGGACACAGTACTCCAAGTGGGGTCTGAGCAGAGCAGAATAGAGAGGCACTATCACCTCCCTTGATCTAGACACTATGGTTCTGTTGATGCAACCAAGAATCGCATTGGCTTTCTTGGCCACCGCATCACACTGCTGGCTCATGTTCAAAAGAAAGAAAGAAAGAAAGAAAGAAAGAAAGAAAGAAAGAAAGAAAGAAAGAAAGAAAGAAAGAAAGAAAGAAAGAAATTGTCATTTGGTGCTGTCAGTTCGACAGCCCTATGATCTCCAAAAGATCCTATCAGCAACGTGCCTGCTCAGGTCCAAGTATTCAGGGATGGGAGAAAATAAGGTGTTTGTGGAACTAAGATACCTGTTTGAACGTACGCATGTAGGATTTGCAGCTGATTGGCAGTCGGAAGAAAGACTCAGCTTGTTCCAAATGTCGTCCATGACTACGGCATAGAGATTGCACGTGCATGTGAGTGTGTGAACACCCCGCTCCATCGCCCCCGTACACGCATCCTTGACATACCTGTCGACATACCTCTCCTGCCATTTTGATGCCGCAAATTTCCATAGGGCCGGCACAACGTTTTTGCCTCGGTGAGAAAGCATTTGTCCAGTGACTCAGACCAAGGTACGCAACCCATTTCCACCTCAGAGGGCCGGTAATTCCGTTGCGTCACAATCCCAGGGGAGTGAGGTGGAGTGGTCATTTTTCCAGGGCAGATTATTGGAAGGCAAGGATGAATCACCCAAAAGGGTTTGGCCTGTCTGGGAGATCACTTCCTTCTTACTTTCTCTTGTCACTGCTCAGGGGTAAAGCAGTTCAAGGCGTGTGTGAGCTAACCATTTTAAGCCTGGATAGTTATATTAAGCAGGAGGGAGACAGCTAGAGTCAAGCAGGCCAGGAAGTGGTTGTGGTGCAATCCGAACCTGATTTTCCTGACTTCACACCACTGCTTTCGTAAGGCAGCACTGTCGGACAGTTGAATGGGTGGCCTTGAAGGATGTGTGTGTGTCTCTCTCTCTCTCTCTCTCTTGATGCTGGTTTTTCAGCAAAGCTGGTTTGTTTTCCAACAGAGGTTGGAGAGCTCTTAGTGGGCATTACCTGCACGGGAAGCGAGTTGGTCGCTAATTGATCCTGGTGGAATCAACACCTTTCCAACACTGAAGTCCAATGCCCAGAATCCTACTGGTGTTTGTTCATGCGCAGTCTGAGTATCTTCTAGCAGCAAATTGAAGCCAGGAGATAAGATGCAGCAGTGCATCCTGGTTGTATAGCTGGTTGCCAAGCATGCAACTGAGAGGCACCCAGCACCTCATCAATTAGCTGCAATTAGCTGCAATACATTTCTCACCTGAGAAATTTGTGAGATATCTTAGAGTTCTCAAAAGTTTTATGATAAATCTATCTATCTATCTATCTATCTATCTATCTATCTATCTATCTATC